>OY992876.1:221735730-221842255 GCA_963921405.1 Cepaea hortensis | reverse complement strand
CAAGTCTACCTGGGAAATACAAGTCTACATGGGAGTTACAAATATACCTGGAGTTAAAAGTCTACCTGGAACTTACAAGTCTACCTGGGAGCCGCGGTCAGCTATAATTCTACCTGGGTGCTATAAGTCTACCTGGGTGCTACAAGTCTATCTGGGAGCCGCGGTCAGCTACAAGTCTACCTGGGTGCTACAAGTCTACCTGGGTGCTACAAGTCTACCTGGGTGCTACAAGTCTATCTGGGAGCCGCGGTCAGCTACAAGACTACCTAGGAGCCGCGGTCAGCTACAAGTCTACCTGGGAGCCGCGGTCAGCTACAAATCTACCTGGGAGCCGCGGTCAGCTGCAACTCTACCTGGGAGCCGATGTCAGCTACAAATCTACCTGGGAGCAGCGGTCAGCTACAAGTCTACCTGGGAGTCGAGGTCAGCTACAAGTCTACCTGGGAGCTACAAGTCTATCTGGGAGCCGCGGTCAGCTACAAGTCTACCTGGGTGCTACAAGTCTACCTGGGAGTCGCGGTCAGCTACAAGTCTACCTGGGTGTTACAAGTCTAACTGGGAGCCACGGTCAGCTTGAAGTCTACCTGGGAGCCGCGGTCAACTACAAGTCTACCTGGGAGCAGCGGTTAGATACAAGTCTACCTGGGTGCTACAAGTCTACCTGGGTGCTACAAGTCTACCTGGCAGCTTCGGTCAGCTACAAGTCTACCTGGGTGTTACAAGTGTACCTTGGAGTCGCGGTCAGCTACAAGTCTACTGGGGTGCTGCATGTCTACCTGGGAGACGCGGTCAGCTAAAAGTCTACCTGGGAGCCGTGGTCAGCTACAAGTCTACCTGTGAGCCGCGGTCATCTACAAGTCTACCTGTGAGCAGCGGTCAGCTACAAGTCTACCTGGAAGCCACAGTCAGCTACAAGTCTAGCTGTGAGCCGCGGTCAGTAAAAAGTATACCTGGGAGTCGCGGTCAGCTACAAGTCTAACTGTGAGCCCACTTCAGCTACAAGTCTACCTGGGAGCCACGGTCAGCTACAAGTCTACCTGGAAGCCACGGTCAGCTACAAGTCTACCTGGGTGTCGCGGTCAGCTACAAGTCTATTTGTGAGCCCCGGTCAGCTACAAGTCTACCTGTGAGCCACGGTCAGCTACAAGTCTACATGGGTGTCGCGGTCAGCTACAAGTCTACCTGTGAGCCCCGGTCAGCTACAAGTCTACCTGTGAGCCACGGTCAGCTACAAGTCTACCTGGGAGCCACGGTCAGCTACAAGTCTACCTGGAAGCCACGGTCAGCTACAAGTCTACCTGGGAGCCGCGGTCAGCTACAAGTCTACCTGGGAGCCCCGGTCAGCTACAAGTCTACCTGTGAGCCACGGTCAGCTACAAGTCTACCTGGGTGTTGCGGTCAGCTACAAGTCTACCTGGGAGCCGCGGTCAGCTACAAGTCTACCTGGAAGCCTCAGTCAGCTACAAGTCAACCTGTGAGCCGCTGTCAGTAAAAAGTAATACCTGGGAGTCGCGGTCAGCTACAAGTCTACCTGTGAGCCCCGGTCAGCTACAAATCTACCTGGGAGCCACGGTCAGCTAAAAGTCTACCTTGGAGCCACGGTCAGCTACAAGTCTACCTGGGTGTCGCGTTCAGCTACAAGTCTACCTGTGAGCCCCGGTCAGCTACAAGTCTACCTGGGTGTCGCGGTCAGCTACAAGTCTACATGGGAGCCGCGGTCAGCTACAAGTCTACCTGGGTGTCGCGGTCAGCTGCAAGTCTACCTGGGAGCCGTTGTCAGCTACAAGTCTACCTGGGAGCCGCGGTCAGCTACAAGTCTACCTGGGAGCCACGGTCAGCTACAAGTTTACCTGGGAGCCACGGTCAGCTACAAGTCTACCTGGGAGCCACGGTCAGCTACAAGTCTACCTGTGAGCCCCGGTCATCTACAAGTCTACCTGGGAGCCACGGTCAGCTACAAGTCTACCTGGGAGCCGCGGTCAGCTACAAGTCTACCTGGGAGCCACGGTCAGCTACAAGTCTACCTGGGTGTCGCGGTCAGCTACAAGTCTACCTGGGAGCCGCGGTCAGCTACAAGTCTACCTGGGAGCCGCGGTCAGCTACAAGTCTACCTGGGAGCCGCGGTCAGCTACAAGTCTACCTGGGAGCCGCGGTCAGCTACAAGTCTACCTGGGAGCCACGGTCAGCTACAAGTCTACCTGGGAGCCACGGTCAGCTACAAGTCTACCTGTGAGCCCCTGTCAGCTACAAGTCTACCTGTGAGCCACGGTCAGCTACAAGTCTACCTGGGTGTCGCGGTCAGCTACAAGTCTACCTGTGAGCCCCGGTCAGCTACAAGTCTACCTGTGAGCCGCGGTCAGCTACAAGTCTACCTGTGAGCCCCGGTCAGCTACAAGTCTACCTGTGAGCCCCGGTCAGCTACAAGTCTACCTGGGAGCCGCGGTCAGCTACAAGTCTACCTGTGAGCCACGGTCAGCTACAAGTCTACCTGTGAGCCACGGTCAGCTACAAGTCTACCTGTCAGCCCCGGTCAGCTACAAGTCTACCTGTGAGCCCCGGTCAGCTATAAGTCTACCTGTGAGCCCCGGTCAGCTACAAGTCGACCTGGGTGTCGCAGTCAGCTACAAGTCTACCTGTGAACCCCGGTCAGCTACAAGTCTACCTGGGAGCCACGGTCAGCTACAAGTCTACTTGGGTGTCGCGGTCAGCTACAAGTCTACCTGGGAGCCGCGGTCAGCTACAAGTCTACCTGGGAGCCGCGGTCAGCTACAAGTCTACCTGGGAGCCACGGTCAACTACAAGTCTACCTGGGAGCCACGGTCAGCTACAAGTCTACCTGGGTGTCGCGGTCAGCTACAAGTCTACCTGGGAGCCGCGGTCAGCTACAAGTCTACCTGGGAGCCACGGTCAGCTACAAGTCTACCTGGGTGTCGCGGTCAGCTACAAGTCTACCTGGGAGCCGCGGTCAGCTACAAGTCTACCTGGGAGCCGCGGTCAGCTACAAGTCTACCTGGGAGCCGCGGTCAGCTACAAGTCTACCTGGGAGCCGCGGTCAGCTACAAGTCTACCTGGGAGCCACGGTCAGCTACAAGTCTACCTGGGAGCCACGGTCAGCTACAAGTCTACCTGTGAGCCCCTGTCAGCTACAAGTCTACCTGTGAGCCACGGTCAGCTACAAGTCTACCTGGTTGTCGCGGTCAGCTACAAGTCTACCTGTGAGCCCCGGTCAGCTACAAGTCTACCTGTGAGCCGCGGTCAGCTACAAGTCTACCTGTGAGCCCCGGTCAGCTACAAGTCTACCTGTGAGCCCCGGTCAGCTACAAGTCTACCTGGGAGCCGCGGTCAGCTACAAGTCTACCTGTGAGCCACGGTCAGCTACAAGTCTACCTGTGAGCCACGGTCAGCTACAAGTCTACCTGTCAGCCCCGGTCAGCTACAAGTCTACCTGTGAGCCCCGGTCAGCTACAAGTCTACCTGGGTGTCACGGTCAGCTGCAAGTCTACCTGGGAGCCGCGGTCAGCTACAAGTCTACCTGGGAGCCGCGGTCAGCTACAAATCTACCTGGGAGCCGCGGTCAGCTACAAGTCTACCTGGGAGCCGCGGTCAGCTACAAGTCTACCTGGGAGCCACGGTCAGCTACAAGTCTACCTGGGAGCCACGGTCAGCTACAAGTCTACCTGGGAGCCACGATCAGCTACAAGTCTACCTGGGAGCAGCGGTCAGCTACAAGTCTACCTGGGAGCAGCGGTCAGCTACAAGTCTACCTGTGAGCCCCGGTCATCTACAAGTCTACCTGGGAGCTGCGGTCAGCTACAAGTCTACCTGGGAGCAGCGGTCAGCTACAAGTCTACCTGGGTGTCGCGGTCAGCTACAAGTCTACTTGGGAGCAGCGGTCAGATACAAGTCTACTTGTGAGCCGCGGTCAGCTACAAGTCTACCTGGGAGCCGCGGTCAGCTACAAGTCGACCTGGGTGTCGCAGTCAGCTACAAGTCTACCTGTGAACCCCGGTCAGCTACAAGTCTACCTGGGAGCCACGGTCAGCTACAAGTCTACCTGGGTGTCGCGGTCAGCTACAAGTCTACCTGGGAGCCGCGGTCAGCTACAAGTCTACCTGAGAGCCGCGGTCAGCTACAAGTCTACCTGGGAGCCACGGTCAACTACAAGTCTACCTGGGAGCCACGGTCAGCTACAAGTCTACCTGGGTGTCGCGGTCAGCTACAAGTCTACTTGGGAGCCGCGGTCAGCTACAAGTCTACCTGGGAGCCACGGTCAGCTACAAGTCTACCTGGGTGTCGCGGTCAGCTACAAGTCTACCTGGGAGCCGCGGTCAGCTACAAGTCTACCTGGGAGCCGCGGTCAGCTACAAGTCTACCTGGGAGCCGCGGTCAGCTACAAGTCTACCTGGGAGCCGCGGTCAGCTACAAGTCTACCTGGGAGCCACGGTCAGCTACAAGTCTACCTGGGAGCCACGGTCAGCTACAAGTCTACCTGTGAGCCCCTGTCAGCTACAAGTCTACCTGTGAGCCACGGTCAGCTACAAGTCTACCTGGGTGTCGCGGTCAGCTACAAGTCTACCTGTGAGCCCCGGTCAGCTACAAGTCTACCTGTGAGCCACGGTCAGCTACAAGTCTACCTGTGAGCCACGGTCAGCTACAAGTCTACCTGTCAGCCCCGGTCAGCTACAAGTCTACCTGTGAGCCCCAGTCAGCTATAAGTCTACCTGGGAGCCGCGGTCAGCTACAAGTCTACCTGGGTGTCACGGTCAGCTGCAAGTCTACCTGGGAGCCGCGGTCAGCTACAAGTCTACCTGGGAGCCGCGGTCAGCTACAAATCTACCTGGGAGCCGCGGTCAGCTACAAGTCTACCTGGGAGCCGCGGTCAGCTACAAGTCTACCTGGGAGCCACGGTCAGCTACAAGTCTACCTGGGAGCCACGGTCAGCTACAAGTCTACCTGGGAGCCACGGTCAGCTACAAGTCTACCTGGGAGCCGCGGTCAGCTACAAGTCTACCTGGGAGCAGCGGTCAGCTACAAGTCTACCTGGGAGCCACGGTCAGCTACAAGTCTACCTGGGAGCTGCGGTCAGCTACAAGTCTACCTGGGAGCAGCGGTCAGATACAAGTCTACCTGGGAGCCGCGGTCAGCTACAAGTCTGGGAGCCACGGTCAGCTACAAGTCTACCTGGGAGCCGCGGTCAGCTACAAGTCTACCTGGGAGCTGCGGTCAGCTACAAGTCTACCTGGGAACCACGGTCATCTACAAGTCTACCTGGGAGCCGCGGTTAACCAGTATCTAAGCACCTGCCTGTCGGCTCAGTGATTATGAGTTCGAATCCGCGAAAGACGGATTTTCTTAAATTATTCCGGGCTCTCATTTAGGCCAATGGCTAAACCGAGTACCAGGAAATATCTTGGAAAGTAAAGACGAATGATTTGCTACTTACCTTTCCACCCACCTAATGCCGATTGTTTTATACAAATGTTTTCTAGCGTTATATGCACATTGATTCTCAAGAAGTGTAAAGGATCGTTACTTCTATTAAACAAAATTTTACTAATCTGCCTAACCAACTGTGTCTACCTAGTTACTTAAAACTTGTCTGTATGTATGTCTTTCTGTCTGTCAGTATATGTGCCCGTCTCTTTGTATGTCTGTCGTATACACAAGAATCGGTTCTGTTCTCTATTACAGCCAGACAGGATGGAGTCAGACATACATACATAAAGACGGACGGAGAGATAGATAGACAGACAGACAGACATAAAGACAGAGAGAAGGACGGACGAGCGGATAGATAGAAAGATAGACAACAACAAAAACAACAACAACAACAACAACAACAAAACTTTATTTTCTAAGGGTTAGAATTGGGCACGCAGGCCCGTCTTACATTCTGCCCATCTATCACTCTCTTTCATTCATTATATCATGCACCCATCATTTAAGGCTAACTTAAAACGGCAACAATATAAAAGATATGCATTATAAAGGCATGGGTAAAATGAAAAATCAAAACAACACGTCTCAATAATAGTAATCACTGTTGTGGTGGCACTTGTTATTAGCTATAATGAATACACTGGCCTACCAAAAGGGGAGTGGCTGTTACACTAGGGGTTTATTATTATTATTATTATTATTATTATTATTATTATTATTATTATTATTATTATTATTATTATTATTATTATTATTTGTTGAAGCGTGGGGTTAACATCCCCACCTTTGTAAAAACTATTTTGTTACGAAACAGATACATGAGCCTCGAATTCGGACTGACTTATTTGGACATCGACCTTGGAACGTTAAAGGACTTTTGAGATTTGGAACATGGAATGTACGGACACTATATCGAGCTGGAGCGGCCGAAGAATTAACCCGGGAGCTGGTTGAGTATAAAATGGATATAACAGCAATTCAAGAAATAAGGTGGCCAGGAGAGGGTACTTTAGAGCAAAATGGAATGATTATATATATGGAGGAAACACCCAAAATAAACATGAATTAGGAACAGGATTTGTCATAAAAAAGAGTTATGGGGGACGTTCTAAACTTCAAAGCTGTTAATGATAGGATTAGTAAATTACGAATAAAAGGTAAATGGAAAAATATAACGATGATTAATGTACATGCACCTACAGAAGAGAAAGAAGATGATATTAAAGAAGACTTTTATAATGATCTGGAAGATGTCATAGAAGAAACCCCCAAACAGGACATCCTGATTGTGCTGGGAGACTTCAACGCAAAAATAGGTAGAGAGCAAACTCATAAAAAAGTTGCCGGTATGGAAAGCCTACATACAACTTCAAATGATAATGGATGGAGAGGCATCAACCTAGCAGAAGCCAAAGGACTGCAGATCAGCAGTACCAGACTGCAAAGAAAGGATATACATAAACAAACTTGGAAATCATGCGACAAGAGAACCTATAATCAAATAGATCACATTTTAATTAACAACAAAAATGCATTAAACATACAACAAGTTAGAAGCTATAGAGGAGCTGAGTGCCACAGCGACCACTTCCTCGTTGGGGCAAAATTTAAAATAAAACTTAAGAGAGCTTTCTATGCTAAACTACAAGAAATTACAGTCAAAGAGAAATTTGCAGATGAAATAAAGTGTAAACTTGAAATTCTACAAAACCCGTTGGAGGGAAGCGTTGACCAAACTTGGTTGAATATCAAGAATACAATTCAATCTAACGCAGAAGAATGTCTCGGTGTGTTAACCACGCATAGAAAGAACAGATGGTTCAATCCAAAATGTGAAGAAGCAGTCATTAGGAAAAAGAATGCCAGACAGCTATGGCTAAATGACATCAACAACATCCAAAAGGAAGAGCAATATAGAAATGAATGTAAAGAGGTTACAGAAATAGTTCGACAGCAGAAGCGAGAATATATGAGTAATATAATCAAAGATATAGAAACTAATCACCAGAAAAATGAATCCAGAAAGTGTTTTAAAGAACTGAAGTCAATGAAACGAGGGCACCAACACAACACATATGGTTTAAAAGACAAAAATGGGAATATGATAAATACCGATGAGGAAATGTGCAACACATGGAAAGAATATTTTGTTGAATTACTAAATCGTGAAGCTCCAAGTAACACTTTCCCACAGGAAGAGGTTCTAACGTGTGAACCACAGATTGAAGAACCTGCATTTGAAGAAATCCTATATGTAATCACACGACTTAAAAACAATAAGGCAACTGTGGCTGATGGAATTGCTGCTGAATTTATAAAGGCGGGTGGCCATGCATTACATCTAAAGTTATACGAACTAATAATAAAAATCTGGAGGACTGAAGAATTACCCCATGACTGGAAAGAGTCATTATTGATACCTATCTTTAAGAACAAGTTCCAGTGTGAAAATTATAGAGGAATATCGCTACTGTCCATAAGCTATAAGATACTATCCGCAGTATTACTAAATAGACTAAAACCATATTCAGAATACATATTAGGTGACTACCAGGCCGGGTTTAGACAAAACAGATCAACAATAGATCAGATATTTATCTTACGACAAATAGCAGAGAAAAATTAAAAATTGGGAATATAAAAGAGATCTCCATAACATTTTTGTGGATATTAAAAAGGCTTATGATAGTGTCCTTAGGAATAGTCTACGGAATGCTATGCGGGAATTTGGAATACCAAGGAAGTTAATCAACATGACCAGACTATGCATGGAAGATACTTATAATATAGTAACATATAAAGGCAGGAAATCAGACCCTTTCCAAATAACATCTGGCTTGAAACAGGGTGATGCACTATCGCCGCTACTCTTCAATCTGGTTCTAGTGAAAGTTGTAAGGAGGGTAAAGGAGGAATGTGATATTGGAGGAACATCCAAGCTGCTTGGTTATGCAGATGATATAGATATTATAGGGGAAAATGAACAAAAGACATTGTAAATATTGACTCACTTAAAGGAAAAAGCCCAACAGATGGGGCTGGTTATCAACCAAGATAAGACAGAATATATGGTAATTTCAAGAGAAGGAAAGGCTAAAAACTCTGGCCACATACAAATAGATAATATGACCATTAAAAGAACGGAAACATACAAATACCTGGGTACAATCTTCAACTGCTCCAACATCATAAGGGAAGAAATACAAACTAGAATCAATTCTGGAAATAAGATATATTATGTTAGTTAGTTAAATAGTTAGTTAGTCGACAGATCATCCTCATTGCGCATCGAACCATTCAGTCCATAAGTGCTCGGATCCCCTCAGCAAATCCCGCAGCGTGTAGCCGCTAACGACGGCAGTTCTGTGTTGGTTTATCAATCTTCTTTGGCTTCCTGCGTAGTGTTCTTGTTTGGCCACCCCTCTCTTTATTTGCTGCTCTCGCAGTCTGGCCATTGTTGTAGATTCACCGTCATCATTTGGTTCTCGCAAAAGTCTTACTTCTCGTAGAGCATTCAGAATGTCAGCCTGGTCCATGGCGCGTCCGCCCTCGACAGTAGCTTCACCTGCGAGCTTGTCAGCCCGCTCATTTCCTTGTACTCCCGCATGCCCTGGCACGAAGATGAAACTAAACTTTGCCAGCCGAGACCGCTCCAGAGGCAGCACGCATTCTCTTCGGATCGACCCCTCCTCTATCCTCTTGATCATGTTCATTGAGTCGCTAAGGAAACAAGCCCTAGTGAATGTCTGTGTCTCGAGCCATGTTATTGCTTTACTTACTGCCATTACTTCCATCGTCAGGCTACTTGTGGTTTCAGTGAAAGCACCAGAGTCCTCCTTCCCAATTCTCCCTCCGGCCCGAGCTGTAAAGGCCCATGAGCTTCTCACATGTCGGACGACCGACTCATCTGTGTAGATGATCGTGTCACCGTCTAGCGAATTCTCGAAAATCAACGCTTGTACTTCAGCATCTACAGCAGCCGAATTTTCTTGTCTCCATTTTCTATCTAGTTGGATGCAAACTGAAAAGGATGTGCAGAAGTCTGTTGGCACTTGCACCCACTTCACAACATCCACTGCATAGTGAAATTAGGAAGGTGAAGGGCAGCAGGTTAAAAAGAGGACGGTCGTGGATGGGTCAAGCCGAAGAAATTCTTCAACAGGTGTGTTCACTTTAGGACTTAGAACCTGGCGAGGAGTGGTGCAAGATATACTATGCACTACAACATCTACTAAAATCAAAGGCGCTATCTCGTAACACCAAGATCACAATATACAAAATACTGATCAGACCAGTTGTGCTGTATGGCTCTGAAACCTGGAGTACAACGAAAGGAGACGAAGCCTTGCTACAAACCTTTGAGAACAAAGTTTTAAGACGCATCTTTGGACCCATTAGGGATACACAAAGTGGAGAGTGGAAAAGAAGGAGTAACAAAGACATTTATGATCTGTTTAAGTCCCTGCTAATCACTGGTATCATGAAGGCTAATAGACTACAATGGCTGGGGCATATAGAAAGAATGGAAGATAATAGGGAAACAAAACTCGCTTACACTCAGGAAATAAATGACCGTAGACCCCGAGGTAGACCAAGAAGACGGTTAGTTAGTTAGTTAGTCTTTCCTCTTGGGCCTAAGGCGGCGCATAGGGCAGAAGTCCTACCTCTCCATGCTTGGCGGTTCGCTGCTACCTGTTGTAGATCTTGGATATTTAATTGGCCATTGAATGAGCCTTCTCTAATGATGGTTCTACGCAGGGTCTCTCTTGGTCTTCCCCGTTTTCTTTTCCCTACTGGTGACCATATGAGGGCTTGGTAGGGGAGTCTTGACTTGTCCATTCTGAGTACATGGCCGATGTAGTTCCAACGGCGTCTTCTTATGAAATTGGATACTGTATCTTGCTTAGTCTCTTGTCTTAGAAGACGGTGGAGAGATAATATATATATATAGACCTACAAGCACTTGGAATAAACGACTGGCAAGAGAAGGTCAACCAGAGAGACGAATGGAGACGGATTGTGTCTGCAGCAAAGAACCTCAATGGCTCGGAACGCTGAAGAAGAAGAAGAGGAAGAAGAAGAAGAAGAAGAAGAAGATTATTATTATTATTTCTATTATTAAGGGGGAAGGTAATCCGTACTGTGATAGTGTTCTAATAATTTGCGATTATATGTATAGGGACTGATGATGTCTTTGATGATTTGTGGAAGATTGTTCCACAGCTGAGTTGCAGAGTACGTTAAGCTTGTTTTGTATAAGTCTATCCTAGGCTTCGGAATGTGTAATAGATTTAATCGTTTACTGTGTCTAGCATTATATTTAAACAATGACCAAAGGTAATTTGGGGCATTCTGATTTAGGATTTTGTGAATTAGTTTGGCCTTATTCACAAAATCCTACATGTCATAACAATAACATGTTCGACAACACCGAAAGTAAGTAAAGTGAATAACTGATGGATACTTAGGAAGAAAAGCCATACATACACTTATTCTACCCCGCCGGTGACATGAGTAGTAACTAGTAACTAACTCAGATGGCCCATATGGTAATAAGGAGGGTCAAAATTAAAATATTCACCTGGTGATTTAAGTGAACCTGATCAACTCACTTAACGACCCAAATGAATATAAGGTATTTCTTTAAATTAGCCACCCCGATTCCATAATCAATGGTAGCGGAAACAGACCGTATAGGTATGTAAAAGGTATAATTAAAGAATTAAATTAAGAAATTGGAATTTCAAATGAACTTCAGGAGATACCAGAAAAAATCTGTGCTAATCTCTATTAAGAGACTAAACATTTCAGAAATTGGCTCCTTAGCTTTGAAATTTACAGTTTAACCTCACTAAGTGAAATACTCACTATGAGAAGTCCTCATTAAAGAGGAGAGAAACAGCTTTAGTCAGCGAATAGCTTACGTAAAGTTTTTTTCATAAACTGCCTAACTCACATTAATCTTCTCCGAAGAGAGAAATAACAAGGCAGATAAGTAGTACAAAAGAGGCGCACGACTCAATTGTATTTTCTTTAATATAACTGAGTAACAAAATTCTACATAACGCTCGAAGCCTACTAATAGGTATATGAATCAGAAATCAATCGCAAGACGAAACAGATTTCTACATCTCATTTCTGATTTGGATGATATGCCAGCATTAAATATGTGAAAGCAGATCCAGACTGACAGAGATGAGCTTCAATAACTGATACTAATCAGTAGAAGCAGCCATTAAATAAACAACTCTTGAAATAGATGCTGTTTATTAATAGGACGAACCTCTTGACGGTGAAGAGAGAGGATACGCCTAAGACTTATACAGCTAACCCATGCTAGAAGAATGGAATATAGCTGTGTAAAAGCCAAGCAAATTGGAGCATATAGCTGAAGAATTGCTTGATGTTTACTAGATTAGGAATTTTAATCAGGAATCCAGCTAGTAAAATTAATATAACAGTTCAGAGAAGAGACCTTTGTCAATCTCAAATAAATCCAGAGTTTCCACGTATTAAACTGATGAAAACAAAACTGGAGAGAAACTTTAAGAGTACCTTACCTGTTATCTTGAGGAAACAACTCAGGAAACGCCAGTATGAGAGGGATCTACATATGTATCAGTAATTTTACAAGGACTAGTAACCCACATCCATAACTGGAAGTGTCCCAACAACTTGATTATTTGGAAGACTATAAACAGGAACCTTAAAAGGGCTTTTTACCTTCTCATTGGACTGATTATATGAAGTATAGGAGACAGTACGTCTGAACCTACATAACAATGTATGTTGCCAAGTTGAAAATAGTCTATAACCTGGAGGGAGGCAGACGACGATCGATTTGCACCAAACGACGCAAAATTGCTCGTAATTCAACACCAAAGCAACAAATACAGAGTAAAACTCAATAAGATCAGGTTATAATTACTAATAAGGATTCTAGCGTAAAATAGGTCTCGATTAGAAGGAAAAGCAGGATTAGTAAGCTATGAATTACTTCATTTCTGACAGTACCATGTTCTCCGTAAAAATTCGGTTCAGAACGGAAATCTGGAAAAGTGGGACCTTTGTTTACATGTTAGACGAGATTCTCCGGGTAAACCCGCAAGAGAAAGGGACACAACTCTAACCAGTAGTTATTAAAGCTGATCGGGAAAATCCCATAACTCGACTAAAAACACAACCCATATGTGTTGGATGAAAAAGAAAACAGGGACCATCTCTAGCTCCCGTTAAACATCAGATCTACAGTTAAAACAAATGGCTAATTTACAGGGAGACGGGCGAGTTTAATATGCTATCAGTAGACGCAGAATTAACCGTTGTTTTAACATAATCTCAAGATTGATAATCTAATGAGAGAGAAATCAAGCTGTTATATATCCCAACTAGTCATACTTACGTTAGCAGTGGTTACACACGAAGACCATAGGGAACTACAAGGAGAGAAGAGACTTTCTGCTGGGAAAAGAATCTGAGGGGAGTGGACGCACATAACCCAGCATAAGCAAAATACAGATGTTAGATTTCTTAATAACCCATGTAGGTGTACTCAGTGACTTTATCCAGTTCCTAACGCCAGACTTAATATATTGGGAAAAGAAATTCAGCAAATGATCTCATATGAAATGTATCATCTGGCTATTGAAAGCTTAATGATGATATTTCAATTGCCTTAGAAAGTCGGTTTGATGCAGACAAACCAGGACTTGAAAGCAGCAAATTATCAGATAACCACGCATATTTCAAACAATAGCGGACGACAATGGAAAGATAAATGAACTCTTCCAAGAAAGGAGATAAGAGGTTATGTCCAGTTGTCTTGACTAGAAGAAAATGGACGTGGCTCTGATAGATTATCTAACATAGGAAAGAAATGTAGTAAAACATAAAGGGATACTAGGTGCGTCAATGTAAAGACGGAAATTGTAGAGTACTACTAAACCATTTTATTTCTTAAACAAATAAATGGCTTAAAGGGGGGAGACATGTAGTATAATAAAACGTCCTTACCCTTTCCTAGCAGTAACGCCCTTAAAAATACCAATCCCTAATAATTACTGTTTGAATACCTTAATTTGGGGGATAAAACAGCGATAGACTGACCGTGGCACAACCAAATTTAATTGGCATTAGTTTAAAGTTTGGCCTTAGTTTGGTTCACGTACCTGGCCTGACCGGGACTAAATTTGAAACAAATGGTTCTTTGTAGCCATTTTGGTTCAGACAAACAAATGAAACAGACGTGCTTTCCCTGCGGGGAGGGCAGTTTAGCCTTAAAATATGTTATTCTCTGCAAGCAATGGCATGTTAAATCTACATTATTAATATGTATTCATGTATTTTGATAAGGTACATATACCATTGTGTTTAATTAAGAATTAGGTGGAATGATAAATCAACAATTCTTGTAGACCAGAGTCTGAATGATTTTTCGACTTAGCGCCATGTGTGTGCCACGCTGTAATTTTTCCTATGCTTTACAATTTCATATTCCTATGTTAAAACCCTCTTATATGCATTGTAAAACTCTATCTCACTTATAATGCTTATAAACTATTACAGAGTAGCTCTGCTAAGGGGTTTAGATTGTCATGGCGTGCAAGGGGAAAGGGTCTAGCATGTGATGCACGCGTGAGCACCCCGCTGATAAGTAACTAGGAACGCTCACGCGCTGACGTAGGAGTAGAAAATAAGGGAGTTACCATCAACATCTCGGACCAGCAGGACGTGGGTCTACATCTAGATAGCATGTTACGTTTTTGATTGAAGATACCTACTGCAATTGAATTGAAATAAACTTAGACCTCCAGTAACTACTGCTTGGCCTCAGTGTTTGTTCAGTTGCATTTGGGTCCTGTTGCTCTGTTATTTTCTTTCACACAAACTTAGTAAATCACAAAGGAAATGATCGACAGTGGAGAAAGAAGCATATGCCATCCATTATGCGTTACAAAAATTAAATTATTACCTACATAACGCCAATTGTATTATTAAAACTGATCACATGCCATTTAAATCTTTATTAGAAGCTCCAGTACAAAATAGGAAAATACAAACATGGGCGCTGAATTTACAAGTTTATAACGCAAAAGTGGAATATATCTCAGGTAAGGAAAATACCTGCGCTGATCTATTATCCAGAATCCCGTATCCACAGATATCTGAGACTACTGAAGATGAGGGTGAACCAGAGATAGATGACCGAAACTGGCAAGTAAACATACTAGACTCTGCCAAATTAAATAGAGAAACTTTTGTAACTTCACAGACAGAACAAGAGTCTGAAACAATAGCGGAAGAACCACGGTTATTGCATTTTAATATGAAGATGGAACAAGAAATGGACCCAAAAGTAATAGTAATAAAGCAGAAGTTGAAAGAAACAGGCGAACACAATTTTAAAAAGAACTTTATAGAATTACAGGAAGACAAACAGTTATATTATGTGAATGAAAAAGGCGAGGAAAGTGAATTGAGGAAATACATTCCGAAACATTCAGAAATTGAGATTTTGAAGGCATATCATGATGAAAATGGTCATCTCGGTCGTGACAAATTATTCAAAGCTATCAAGAGCAAATATTACTGGCCGGACTATTACTATTACTGACAAGGACTATTACTAATTTATTTAAGAGTATTTATAAATATGTTGACGCATGTGAGAAATGTAGGTTAAGAAATATGAAAACAATTAAATGTCCCTTACAAGAAACTGATATCCCTCAGTTTCCCATGCAGAAAATAAGCTTAGATATTTCAGGTCCTCACCCGTGAACGCTTTCGGGGAATATCTATCTATTACATATAGTGGATTGCTATAGTATGTGGCCAGAAGTATATCCTATCCCAGATAAGAGTGCTGATTCCATTGTTAACATCTTTTTACAAGAATATATACCACGATTTAGTTGCCCACAGACAATCCTCACAGATAATGGAAAAGAATTCGTAAACAAGAAGTTTGAAAAATTACTACAAGATCTGAATATTGTCCACATAAAAACTTCTTATTATAGACCTTCCTCAAATGCGAAAAATGAGAGACAACATCGAACACTGTACAATATACTAGCAAAGAATGTAGAGGAACATGATAGGGACTGGGATCTGTACTTAGGACCTGCGTTAGGAGCGATACGAACACACCAACATGAGAGTACTGGGTTTTCACCATTATATTTGGTATACGGAAGAGAATCTATACTGCCAATTAACAATCTACTTAAACCTCGTCGAAAATACATGGGAGAAGAGTTTCAGGAAATGATGTTACAAGAAATGCATAAAGCACATGTAAGATTGAGAAGTAATGTAATCAAAGCTAGAGAAAGACAGAAAAAGTACGCAGATAGAAACACACAACTACAAGAATTCAAAGTAGGTGATAGGGTATACTATAAAAAACATAGAAGAAATTCCAAATTTGATAGTCATTGGATTCCAGGATATTACATTTTAGAAAAGTTAGGTCCAGTATCATATAATATCAAGAACCAAATTACAGGACATCTGGCACGGGCACATGTAGAACATTTAAGACGAGATAATGAAGACAAGGAAGTTGATAATAATTATTCAGAAGGGTTATACTCAGAAGGACAACTTGGCAGACGAGTTAAATATGTGATACCCCCGGATTCTAAAAAGGTCCTGGAACAAGAACAAACAATAACACCACTATTATACGATCAGACGTGTGAACGTCGTAAACAATACCGAAAATTATTATGAGAGAGGAAAATGAGATGTATGATGGCTATAGATCTGATAACGTTGAGTCTATGGAGGAAGTAAACGCTCCGTTTAAGAATACCAGACAAGCAGTGAAAAGGAGGATAGATAGACAAAAAGAAAGAGAAGTTAAAAGACAAAAGAGAATTAGAGAAGGTTCATTAAGTGATGAAGATATCACAGTTGTAGAAAGGTTATTAAGGAATCAGGATAAACAGATTAGTTTGGATATAGAAGGAAAAAATTAGAGGCCAGCAACACAGTAAATACAGAAGAACAGGAAATGGATGAAAAATCAGAGACTGTTGAAAATAATAGTATGAAGGAAGACATTATAAGTGCTCAGTATGAAAACGAAGACGTTGATGTAGAAATGGCACTTATAGAAAAAAATCCGGCATTATTAAAGGAATGGAGAGATGGTTTGTCGAGAAATTCTGCAGATAGCAGGAGAAAAAGATTGATTTAATATATGGGTGACTATGTATTAAGATTAGAAGTAAGACCATTTAATATAATGGTAATTTGTGTAACACAGTACCTGTAGTTTACAGTGCAGATAAATGCTGAAATTGTTGCAGATTAATGGATGGCATAGTCATGACTTGTGTTTCTTTGTAGTGAATAGATATATATATATATTAATTATTAGTCCGTAAAAGCGACTAATGATGTTTGATTACAATAAGTAATTTAGTTTGCTTGAACAAGATTATTATTTTATTATGTATATTATGTTGGGGATAAATGTTGCTAATTAAAGGGGGGGGGAGTGTTATGTTCTGAATTACGATTGGTTTTCAATTTCAATCATTTTGCCTTGTTTAATATTAGTATAGTAGGTTCATAAGTTGTTAGAACTTGTTTGAAAAGAGTTATCAGTTTGCTCTGAGTAAAGAGTTGGTTTAGATCAATAATAGGATCCTTGTCCAGATAATAATTAGACGTGGTAAAGAATACTGCGTTAGTCAGCATTAATAGAAACACATATATTGAATGCCATGTTTGGATGTTTGGATGTGGGGGTTGTAATAGGTGCTGCGTTAGTCAGCGTTAATAGAAACACATTGATCCAATGCCATGTTTGGATTGTGGGGGAGATTGGTTTAACTCAGAAATGGGGATGTGGATCAGCACAAAGCATAAGGGTCAGGGAGTAAATTAGATAGGTTCATATTAAATGAACTATGAATGTTAGGGATCTTAATAGTTATATGTAGTATTTAAGAAGGCTGTGTTAATAAGTACACATATGAGGGAGACTATATATTGGGGCTGTAGATGCCAGCACAGTATTTGGGGAGTAAGTATGTTCATAATAAATTAACATTGTCAACATTAATGAAGGACGCTGTGGTTACAGCATGATCTGAAATAAGTTAGAAGGTAGTAGTAGAAATTATGTTCATAATATATGAACAGTAAAATATGTTTTTTTAGCATGGATTGAAAGCCATGGAGGTTTGGGAAGGTACGTTATAAATAAAGGATACTGATATATACTATATAGATATAGGGGAGAAGGTACAGACATAAAGTCATGTTTTACTGGCTGTTGTTGGCAGCACAAATGAGATTAGATGAAGAACTTGGAATAATATTTTTAATTTTGAGAGTATAAAGATGGAGTTTTAGATCGACGTAACTTTTAACAAGAGAATTTACTATGAACAAAATTGAAGAACATATCATTTTCATGGATTATATGATTCGTTTTTTGTTGTTGAAAACTTTATTTTATAAAGTTTTGTGAGTGCAAGGGAGGATAAATGTGACTACTTCCTACTATCTTTTCTCGGTGCGCACCAACCATTTCTCTGTCTATCCTGGGTTGTTTTGTTGATTTTCGCGAGAGTATGATATGTTGCATAACGCATGATAATCTTCAATTTTTGTTTATATACCAATGATTTCGATGGACATACGTGTCTATTTTAACAATGAAATATGTAAGCGGATTGCTTGTGAAGTGTATTATAAGCTGAGGTGTTGTAATGTAGAATTTATGATGTTACGATGTGGAAAATATAGAAGGAATTAAAGTATGATATATGCTGTTTTTATGATACATCTATATGAAGATTTGAGACTAGTGAACTTTTTACAAAGTAACGAAGAAGAAGTAATAGTGTGCACTAGTTGGGAGAATAGCGGTTAGCTACAACTTGTATGCTTATTTGGGGTAAGGTAGTTAGGAAAATAGAAATAGTAGATAGTTGTCTCGAAGCGTAAGGTTGGTAGGTTTAGGGTAAATAAGTTTGGGTTTAAGACTTTTCGGGGAAAAGTCTCGCTGAGGGTAGAGAGGAATATAACAGAGTAGCTCTGTTAAGGGGCTTAGATTGGCATGGCATGCAAGGGGAAAGGGTCTAGCATGTGATGCACGCGTGAGCGCCCTGCTGATAAGTAATTAGGGACGCTCACGCGCTGACGTAGGAGTAGAAAATAAGGGAGTTACCACCAACATCTCGGACCAGCAGGACGTGGGTCTACATCTAGATAGCATGTTACGTTTTTGATTGAAGATGTCTACTGCAATTGCATTGAAATAAACTTAGACCTCCAGTAACTACTGCTTGGCCTCCGTGCTCGCTCAGTTGCATTTGGGTCCTGTTGCTCTGTTATAAAACTGTAAAGATCCTATGTAGTGTAGATTCACTGTTAAGGATATTTCGGAACCTTTTTTATCCATGCGGCGACATACAAATGATTACGCATATCATAGACTCAGTTCATTTTGGATAAATGGGTTCCTAAATTGCTAATCTGTAACTTGAACTCTGGTGCCGAATTTTGGTACCAACTTCTTGTTAACATATTGGTAACCACCCCGGAGGGGTGATAGACATGTAATATTTTCATAGACATGCTAGGAAATTGCCATGTTTGAGAATATAAATTCAAGAACAAAGAAAGTAAACGCATGATATAACCAAGCTTTAGTCACACCGCACCACTGGTGATAGATACCAGGAATAATATTATATGTTCCAAACACGCACCAGACTGCATAAATCATTTCTAATGGATAAGAAATTCTCATAAAAATAGCAGAAACTGGTACAATATATCACGGCGTTCACTAACCTCACGCTGCACAAGCAGTGTGGGGGGGGGGGGACAATTTATGTTTTAAGGATTAACCCATGAGGAAATCAAAAAAACATATGCTCCTTGCATTATTATGTAATTATTATGTCGGTCTCTCTGGCCGAAGGGTTACAACACTTTCTCCGTAATCACGGTTATCACGCAGAGTCTTGTAGCGGGCGAGAGCTGGAAACGGTTCGACCCTTGCTGGTGACTTGCGGGATAACTGAGCCGGCCGCTCAGAAAGCAATGGCAAACTACTGAGCGTAATCTTGCCAAGAAATCAACAGACAGATGAAAGATGCTGCTGTTGACAGCGATGTCCTGTAAAGGATATGCAAAACATTTAGCAATTATCATGTATGATTCTCAGGTTAATTCATATGTGATAAAATTTACATGTTGGGTTTCTCTGTTAGCTGATTCATTTATTTATATTCTGTCATGATTGTTACTTTGCTGTGGGCATATACATTGTAATGTTACCCCTGGGGACATGAGGATGTTGATGTAAGAATCCTTGAGTATGTCAGTACACAAGAAGACAATGTTGAATAGCCTTGGCTTAATGCTGATTATAGTGAAGGACAGGAAACATAGGTTTTGTATAGGTTATTCTCCTCAAGAATGAGAGATACAATATCTACATGTTTGGATGAAAAGAATGGCTTCAATTATCTAATAAGCCCAGTAACAACAGAACATAATATAGAGGGAGAAAATACCATACTCACATTTAGAGTCAGAAGAGCTCTACAACAAGCAAGGAGGAACAGGGAACTTGGAAACCCACCCCTATCTCCCTCCCCTTTTTTGTTTGTAATTGTGTTGTGAAATGGTTATCACACCACAAAGTATTAATGCCTTTGTTGTATTCTTTTGTCATCCATTTCTATAGCGGGTGGTGGTTTGTTGGACATTTCACCCATCAGGATCCTGGGTCAACAGCCTGGTGAAGGTGAGTCAGGACTAAATGGCTTAACCATGGTCTGGATCTAGAAAAACATCAACGTTGACTGCTACGCTTATTCGCTGCCTTGCAGTGAAAGACCTGTTGAAGAGAGACACTCCGCGATTGATAGTCCTACTTCTGTCAGGATATCCAGGATGGATCTCTGTATTTAATTGTCCATCAAGATAAATGGATATTCAAAATACACCGACAACAGAGTATCGTCTACTTTTACATCTGGGAGATGCCACCTGGTACGCCATCAATCCGCGAGGTCAAGGAAACCATGGAACATTCCCAGTTTCCTTTTCAGAATTGAATAGTCCTCCAATCAGTCATACAGCAGCTGACTCAACACCAAGTTCTAGATACTAACACCAACTCAAACAAAACTACACCAGATTACCTCAAGGTTCCAAAATCTGAAACAAAGCAAGATCCACTGAGATCTCAGACCTGACCATCATCAATAAGACCATATGAAAGCAGCTAGCGGAGTACATGCCTCTACGCCTGCAACAAAAAGAATCCTCTGATTGTTTGCAACCCTGTTTATGTGCCTGAATTATTCATCTTTGGATACATGTAGGTATCGATCAATTCTGGACCTAGTCACAGATACTACCATGAGATGTCTCTCAGTCATATAAGTTCCTACACTGGACTAGATAACAACGACTAACTCCTTGCTGGCCCAATGTCAACCTAAATGCCATGAGTTATAGACTCGCGACTTAGTGGGTGTAACATCTTTGAGAACATTGGGATTCTGATATCGGAAGCAGAGCAGCTGAATGGCCGTCTACTTGGCACCGTGTATGGTGAGATGGGAAAGCACCTTCTGCAGAGCTTAAGTGGAAATTGATTATTTGGTTGTTTCGGGATTTGAAATTTAAATATTGAGCACAACCCACTACTTGCAACGCTGATCGTATTCCGGTATGAACCTAAGGCCTATCCATTCCATATTGGCATGGATGGGCCTTAGGTTCATACCGGAATACGATCAGCGTTGCCAGGAGTGGGTTGTGCTCAATATTTAAGTGGAAATTCCTAAAAGTAAGACCAACCAAGGCCTCAATTTCACAAAAGGCACCGAGCCTGGCAACAGAATATTCGTGATTCTAGCTCCGCGGAGGAGATATGTGATTGTGTGATATTTCAATTCCTGGAGTATGGATTATAAAATATTCACCAACCAATTGCCAGTGGATAATCATATTAGGACCACAACTGAGTGCATTTATTATAGGTACCCAGATAATGGGAAGAGGATCTAATCTACATTAGAGATGAGCATTTAACCGCACACCAGGAGATAAAGGACTCTATTGATTAGTTTAATTAAGAGTACCAACGGCTTTTTATGTGTTTTTTTTTTTTATGCCATGGATTTATAAGGTCAGTAGTGTTTTTTTTTTGGTAATGAGGTATAACCAAATGGTGGTTATGGTAAAGTTAAGTATTTTGACACCATCTCATTATTTTTAAATATGAGAATTGTAAAGGGTATCAGAAACAACTGTTTTATATGTTGGGTTCTATGTACTTAGATCATTGTTTGCCTTAATTATGTAAGGTGTGTCAAGGATAGTATACCCAATTTGTGGTTGTTGTGTTGTTTGTAATAACATTGTTGTTTTTCTTGGGACAATGGGGTCAATATGTTTTGATAATGCAAATCATTCCCATGCCTGTTCTAAAAATGCATTGTGGTCATTACAAATATATATGTTACTACAGATCTTGATTTAATACCTGAACTGTTTGTCCAAAATTGGTGATGTGTACATCAATTAAATTTGATGTTTGTTTTATATGTTGTGAACAATCAATCTCTTCTAGCACTATATAAACTTTATAAGGTGATAAGTGGGACTGGAGAAGTACTCATGAATACAGTTATAAACAGGAGTGAAGTAGGTTCCTTCTTGTGTTTATGGTAGAGTTCCAGGATCACCTCAAGTGGATAAAATAAAAGAGAATCAAACCTAAATCCCCTAGACAACTTAACATAATATTCTCATAAATTAAAATCCACATCCCACACCCACCCAACCACACACACACTCTCATGCACACATATTCACCCACCCAACAACACACACACCCTCATGTACAGACATTCCCCCACCCATCCATTCAACCCCCACCCACACATCCCTCATATATTCCGCACCTACACACATCTTCCCACACACCAAACGTCCCCGACACACATACCCCACCCACACACATACACAGAGACCCAGACACACATACATGCACCCACCCACCAATCCTCCCCACCCAAAACATTCCCAACTTACACAAATCGCCCCACCCACACACACATCCTCCACTCATCCCATAACCAACCAACACTCACCCATCCACATATCCCCCACCACCCACCCACACACCCCCAACCATCCAGCCAAACACACATCCCACAACCACACATACATCTCCCCGCCAACCCACACATCCCGCGCCTACCCACACACAAATTCCGAACCCACCCACACATTCCCCACTTACACACATCCTCCTTGCACACGTCCCTCACTCACACAATCTGCCCCCACTCACGCACACATCCCGCACCCACCCACACATACATCCCTCACCCATCCCCAGACCTACTTACACTCACCCACACAACGTCCACTCACCCACCCCAATCAGATACAGACAGACAGACAGACAGACAGACAGACAGACAGACAGACAGACAGACAGACAGACAGACAGACAACAGACAGACAGACAGACAGACAGACAGACAGACAGACAGACAGACAGACAGACAGACAGACAGACAGACAGACAGACAGACAGACAGACAGCCAGCCAGCCAGCCAGCCAGCCAGCCAGCCAGCCAGACAGACAGACAGACAGACAGACAGACAGACAGACAGACAGACAGACAGACAGACAGACAGACAGACAGACAGACAGACAGACAGACAGACAGACAGACAGACAGACAGACAGACAGACAGATAGATAGATAGATAGATAGATAGATAGATAGATAGATAGATAGATAGATAGATAGATAGATAGATAGATAGATAGATAGATAGATAGATAGAGACAGACAGGCAAGGCAATCAGGCAGGCAGACAAATATACTGTACAACATTTCTGAATCTAAACATATTTTCACAACAACAAAAAAAACGATAAAGAACTGCTGCACTAAGTCGCACCTTCCAATTCAGGCGCATATATTCCCAGTGCTTGAAATTCATCAAGAGTAATACGTCTGTCGCAATCGGCGTCCAGAAGCTATTCCAAGTATGCAGGTGAGAAAACACAAAGATCAGCTTGGCAGTGTTACAAGAAACTTTCGGAAACACCAAGCAACAACAAGAAATGTTACGTTTGTATGTGTTCATCAGAGATATATTATATATTGAAACAAAACGGTATATTGTTACATCCTGGGAACACAGAGCAGAGACAGTTGCACTGAAATGACTGCTGTCATCGACCCGGAAAAGGCAGCTGTTTTGTGGTGCTCTCTGGACAACAGGATTGTGATAACTGATGTCCCAAGCCTCACGATAGATGGTAGAAGCATCAACAGAGAGAACAAACTGAAGTATCTGGGAATCACATTTGACAGGAGCCTGTCCTTCAAGGACCATGTGGAGTCGGTTGTGACAAGATCTCAAAAGGGACTCAATGCACTTAAAACTATGGTTGCAATGGACACAGAGCAGAGACTGCTTTTCACACTATACTAGCACTTGATTCTCTTAGTGATTGAATATGGACTAGGACTGCTCACTGTCTCAAAGTGTCAATTAGAGCGCATACAGAACGAAGCTATGCGGGTCATTCTGGGATGCACCAGAGACACCCCAGTCGCGTGTAAGCGTTACATCCTTGGTTTGCCGACTGTTGCTAGTAGGCTCAAGGTGATGCAGGCGAAGGCATACCTCAGAGTAGCTGCTGACACAGATCACGCGTTGCATGAGGCGCTGGACGCAGTTAAGGGTCAGCGACTTATAAGAGGGAAATCATGGATGGCTCAGGCGGAGGATACGATCAGACAGGTGTGCATCTTGGAGAACATTAGGCGAGGAGAGGAGTGGGTCAGAGTGTCAGCGGAGCAGTCAGACTTGTGCAGAGTTATAATCACATTGAGCCGGGAGTGCAGGGAGTGGCCAGCAGGGGCCACGGAAGTGAAAATCCAGCAACTAATTCAGGATAATGCTCGCCCGGGTGATGTGATTATATACACAGATGGTTCGGTGTTGAGAGGCAGGAGAAGTGCCTGGTGGTTCTTAGTAACAGCTAATGGTCGCCGTTTGGTGCAGGAGAGCTTGGCATATAATACCACAACATTTAGCTTAAGAATGGAGATGGAGGCGGTCAGTGCAGCTTTCCGCTGGATGGAGAATACGATATGCACACACATCGTGATTGTAACTGACTCAGAAAGCATGCTGAGTAGGGTGAGGACAGGCAAGCTTCGTGCAGAATGGCTTGCTTCGCTTCGGAAGTCACGGGTGATAGGCATCGTCTGGATCCTTTCTCCGGGGCATGCTGGTGTGCTGGGGAATAAACAGGCAGACAGATTGGCTGGCTCTGCAAAACTTGGTGGAGTATTGATGCATGATAAGGAAGACGTGGTTGCGGCCTTGTGGGAGCACGTGTACACCTCGGAGGAGCAAATGGATCACCATGGTCTGGCAAGAATACCACAGCGAGGAGTGACGAGGGGATCTGCCCGACGATTGACGCTCAGAGGAAAGGCGAGACGGACATATAATCAGAATGCTACTGGTACTATTAGTGTTGGAACTCTTCGCTGTCTGCTGAGGATGGGGACGAATCGCTTATGGGAATGCCCGGAATTCTGTGATGTCGGTTCCTAAATCAATCAATCAATCAATCCTAGGAACAGGCAATAAAAAGTAGACCGGCTTTGTGGCGATGGATTTACGAATACAATTCATAATCCCGCATACCGCGTTCGAAACACAGCTGTGAGCGATTTGAAAGCAGGCCGCCTTGCGTTGAATTCCATGCTAAGGTATGAGTGCCGGTCGTTTAGAAGAGGTAAACTTTACAAGAATTAACAAACAGCCAAAAAAATAATATTAATAACGTCACACACCCAGTGATTGGCCTAGCCACCGGAGGGTAGAAAACCGGCTAGGTGGGAAGGGGATGCGCCGATGTGAGTGACTAATCAGACTAATGATGAGGTTTGAGGGGCGTGTTGAGAGACAACTAACGACAGTTTAACAATAAAAATAAATATTATTTGAGAAGCTATTTGCTTCTTGTCCTGCATTATGGAAAGGCAGATCATTTCCAGGTGTACATTTTCATTTATCGGGCAATACAAGTTGCGGAAGATAAAGGAAAATGAAACAAATAACGCACTGTCAAGGTTCAGCCGATTGATCGGCTCTTGGCAGTTTAGAGTAATTCCATTGAGCCTAGAAATCGGCTCATGGCAATGAATCAGTTAAATGAAGCTGTGTTAAACATTGAGGTCGTGAGGAGATAAAGATAAAAATGCTAGATTAAAGGTTCGAGGGTTGATTTTATGGCACCGGGTTTTATCTCATGTAGCTGCTCAGCCTCTGTCTAAGCCAGTGGTCACCAAACTTTATTCACAGTGGGCCGGATAACTGACAAAATGACGAGCGCGTGCTGCATAATCATTCTGTACAATACTTGTAAGCCAGAACGAAAGCTCTGTGGACAAATGAAAAAAAAAAAAACAAAAAAACAAACAAACTAAGTTTAGCATTCCATGTTAATCACTGGTCACACAAATAATAATAATAATAATTTTAAAAAAAGAAAAAAGAAAACTAAACAAATTATCAAAGAAGGCGACGTTAGCAAAAGGGTAGTTACACCAGACCTAGTGTGCACATTTCAGAATCTCGCAAACTAAGCAGCAAGCAAAAAAAAAAAGGTTAGTGAGATTTGTGAAACTGATATTTGGTTTCAAGATATCATCAATGTTTTGTTTCAAGATAGCATCCATGTTTGGTTTGAAATTTCTGCATCGAATCAATAGAATTGCTTTCAAATGTTCATCAGTCAATCTCGTTCGATGTGTTGACTTCACAGACTTCATTTTTGAAAATGTTTGCTCACAGATATAAGTTGTTGCAAACACTGGTGCAATACCAGCGACATATTTCAATTTCGGAAACTCAGCATCAGGTAAGCTGCGGTAAAATTCAACACGTTTTCCTTATCTGTGCTATTCTTTCAACAAGTCAATTGCTTGCAAATCAGTAAGTCCAACTGTAGTTCAACTGGCACATCATCAAGGTTACAATCAAACGGATTCTGGAACAGAAGAATGCCACTCTCAATTCTGCCAAAATCTGAAAATCTAAAAAAAAAAATTCTTTTTCAAGTCACGAATAATTTTTTTTCGGAAAATTGATGTATACAGCTGCCATACTTTGATGTATAGAAAATGTCATAGATTGATGTGTGGGTTAATTCTCCAGCATTTGCTGCTTCCATCATTTACTCGTTTATGAAGTTGCCATCAGTAAACAGGTTTCCTCGTTCTGAAAGCTTATGCAATGTTGTTTAACTTGTACGAGTGACAGATTCATTCTCAGCAAACTTTCTCGCTAAGAGATTTCTCTGTGTTTCTAAACCACGTTTCATGGACTTATATTTCGCAGAGCTTTCCAGAACACTTTGAATATGGTGATAGCTATTTTGTTTCATAGTGACGCCGAAGATTGTACTCTTTCAAAACCATCACTGTCGCTGCATATTACGCAACTGGTTTTCTGCTCCCTTGTTTCCACAAAGAAGTACTGTAGTCCCCATTCATCACTGAAAACGCGACACTCAGCGTCCACTTTTCTTTTCTTAGTAGCCATAATGAAGGGTGAAGTACACGGTATCTGAACATGAAAGAGGCATTGAATTAGAAACATATTTAATAATCCTGTTCAAACACAAGAAAAACAGAGGACTAGGGGTCACTGGTGAAGCTACGGCTCACCAAAGGTGCATATACAGTTTATAGGTACCTTTAATAACAGAATATATCACATAATAAGGTTTGCAAAATATATAAATAGGGCCGACATAAATAAACAGCCTAGAGCAGTGTTTGTCAACCGGGGTTCCACGAGTGGCAGCCAGAGGTTCCACTGAAACAGACCGAAATCGCCTAAAAGCAACATTTCTGCCCATCTGGTTTATTATATACAGTAGGGCAGACACTTGGATCATCGCACTTGTTCCATGAACAACGTAAACATTTGCGTAAGGATCCGCTCCAGTAGAAAGGTTGAAAAACACCGGCATAGAGACTAGCTCGATTAACATCTTGACGGGGGAATTTTTCTGAGCTGGGGATAATATTTTCGTAATAACACGAAGCTTCTATGGCATTTTAATGCTATGTTTGCTACTTTATTGCCTCTATTCACACTTGTAGTTCACTTACCTATCACTGTGAAACAAAGAAATCCTTGTTACATACCTATATAATGAATGACAGGCAAAAAGGAGTAAATATTTCTGGAGCGTCGGACCTGTGTTGACAGCCGAACGCATCGGGGATGGGGGGGGGGGGTCCGTTAAAGATTCCTGTTTGTATGTGTTACCATGGAAACCAGTGTAACGTCAGAGCGTAGGTGGGGCTACCACGAGCCCGGGAAGGACTTGGGATGGCGCGAAATAAGCAAACATTACAATAAACAGGAACATCTAGATATAATAATTGAAGATTGAAAATAGTAATTTTAAGGCACACAACAGCCAGGGGTCTCCGCGCGCGTGAAGATCTCATAGTATTCTAAACATAATATTTAAATTTAAATTGTATCACAACGTCTCGTATTCCATACGTTTTATCAAGCAAACTCGAGTACCGTAGTTTGGTGACCCCTTGTCAAAACCACTGTCATTGAATGGAAGAGAGTGCTGAAGTGCTATATAGAACCTGTTTTGCTATATGGCAGTGAATACAGCATTGGGTATGTGGATATGAAAAGTAGATATGTAAATTATTATGTAAACATATGTGTATTTAGATCATAAGTTCTTATATAAATAGATATGTAAGTGGACATGTAGTTAGATATATAAGAAGGTGGTTTATTGACATGGAATAGGATAAGTAGCTACGCAAGTAGATATGTAAGTAGGTGAGTTATTTACACCAAATACAACATTGGGTATGTGGATATGTAAGTGGATATGGAATTATTTATGTAATTAGATATGCAAGTAGACATGAATATATATATATATATATATATATATATATATATATATATATATATATATATATATATATATATATATATAAGTATATATGTAAGTAGATACGTAAGTAGGTGGGTTATTTAACAGAATACAACAATGGATGTGTAGATATGTGGGTAGATATGTAAATATTTATGTAATTAGATAAGTAGATATTTCCGTAAGTAGTTATGTAAGTGTATATGTAAGTAGATATTTAAATTGTTATGTAAGTACGTATGTAAGTAGATAATATGTAAGTGGATATGTAAGTAGATATGTAAGAATATTTTAAGTAGATATGTATGTAGATATATAAGAGACATGTACGAATGTATGTAAATAGGTGGGTTATTTACACCGAGTACAACGTTTGGGTATGCATATATGTATGTTGATAAAAGTGTAAGTAACTGGGTTATTTGCATGGAATACATTATTAGGTACGTAGAACTTTATAAAAAGTAGAAAGTAAGTGGATATTTAAGTAAATATGTAAATAGATTGATTATTTACATCAAAAGCGCCAAAAACTTCTTTTCGATCAACGACCTCGTCGTCGTTTGTGTCGATAAAGAAAAATAAGGGCAACGCAATGTCGTCGTCGTCGTCGCACACAGCCAGGGCTGCAGCAGGCAGGAGGGTCAGGCAAAGGTACAGGAACATCATATTGACCGGCTTCTACGTTCACCTGAGGATGTTTTGGGGAATCACTTGTACATGTGTTATCATCATCATCATCATCATCATCATCATCATCATCATCATCATCATCATCATCATCATCATCATCATCATCATCATTATCATCATCATAACTATCATCATCATCATCGTCATCATCATCATCATCATCATCATCATCATCATCATCATCATCATCACCAATATCATTATTGTAACAGTCCTACATTGGGTTGTCATTAGTAACAGTGCGGATACGAGTTAATAGGTACAGATGACACACACAGACAGTCACCGAGGACAGGTCAGGCATGAGTTAATCCGACAGTCACTGACGCGGTGACTTAAGGTCAAGGACTAGGGCGACGAGTGCGAGTGAACACACACTCGTCTACAGGACGAATCATGGAGAGCTGAGCACATCTCCGGGATAATGATACATGCCAAGTAAACTTGGTACAACGGAACACAGCCAAGCAGTGTGTATTCAGGCCATCGACAGGACAAGACTTAGTTTGGGGACTGTAGGGAATAAACGAAAGAATGCCCGAATACGGTATAGGAATGACTGATAGCCGTTTGAGTGAGTGAGAGTTAGAGCGACCAGTGAGACATTACCTTACTGAAGTTAGAATTATGAATGAGATGGTTAGGACGTCCCATGCGTAAAATTTATTAAATCTAGGATACACGGGGTGTACATAATGTGACACAGTTGATCTGTGTGTTCGTTGGACTTGTAGGGTGACGGAAGCTTGAAAGAGCAATAGTGTTTGTGAAACTGTATTTATTGATGCAATAATGGGTTCCATCTGAAGATAGTATTTTAAATATGATTCAAGCGTGTGAATCTGTGTCTCGCCTAGCGTCCGATTTTCATGTCTATTATATCGACCGATTACCTGTCATAGCCTTGTTTGTGTAAGGGACCATCGTCCAATTGTATAGCATAGTTAAATAGGTTCATAACAATTATTATTATTATTATTATTATTATTATTACTATTATTATTATTAGTATTATTATTATTGCCAGCGTCTGTGGCTAAGGGTTGGCAAACACGTTTCACAATCCCACACACCAGGTTCGAAAACAGCTGTAGGTGATTAGGAAGCAGATCGGCAAGTATAGGATGTGTAACCATGGGATGAGCGTCGGTCATTCAGAAAGTATTGATTTGTAACCATGGGATGAGTATCAGTCATTCAGAAAGCAATGGCACACGAGTGAAAGTAAAATTGCCAAGAACAGTGGGTCTCAACCGGTGGGGAATTCCCCCCCCCCTTTTTTAGCGTTTCCATACGTATGTGGGGGGGGGGGGGAGGGGGGAGGGGGCGGGGGGAGATTAAGATTATTTCAAGATCGCGTTAATACAAGCATCGATTACTTGATATTGTTTTCCTCTCCATACGTTACGGTTCTGTAATTCTAACCCTTCTGAAATTCGTTTTATAACGTAAGTAGACTCACAAATCACATTTTATGTAGACGTCTAGACTTGTTCTGGTATGTGTTAATAAATTTAGCTTCAATTTTTACGTATACTGTGAAGGGGTGGGGTGGGGGATTTATTGGGAGGAAATACAAAAAAAAGGGGGGGGGGTGTGCCATTCTGAACATATGGTAAAGGGGTGCATGGGTCAAAAAAAGTTGAGACCCACTTGTCTAGAAAATCACAAACAGCCAAAAATGCTGGGTTTGATTGCGACATACTGTAAAAACATGCAGCTTACATTGTATTATTATTAATTATTTAGATAATCGCGGTTCCAGTTTCACGGCAAAGGGTCACGCCCATAATGCTCCCTTCCTGTGCCAGTGAATATCACACAAAATGCCCCTCACTGTTCCATGTGAAGAGTGGAACAGGCAGGATTACTGACAAGTACATGAATAAGGCCACTGCAAGAATGCCAACACAACAGTCCGCCACTAAAATTACAGTTCGTCGTAGATGGAAGCGGCAGTCACTAGAAATACAAGTACATATACAGAAAGTCAGTGGCGATTGTGATACTGAACCTCTCGTTGTTGTCTGACATCTGAATGAACGTGATGTTCCTAGTCAGATTAGTCTGTAGAACATCCTGGGCAGACACTAGTCTGTGGGATATCCTGGGCCAACACTAGTCAGTAGGACATCATGGGGAGACACTAATATGTGGGACATCCTGGCATAACACTAGTCTGTGGAACATCCTGAGCAGACACTAGTCTGTTGGACATTATGGGCAGACACTAGTCTGTTTGACATTCTAGGCAATGTAGTCTTTAGGACATTCTGGGCAGACAATAGTCTGTGGGAGATCCTGGTCAGAAACTAGTCTGTGGGACATTTTGGGCAGACACTAGTCTGTGGGACATCCTGGGCAGACACTAGTCTGTTGAACATCTATGCAATGTAGTTCTTAGGACATTCCGGACAGATTAATATGTGGGACATTATGGGCAGACACTATTCTGTGGAACATTCTGGGCAGACACACTAGTTTGTGGGACAACCTAGGCAGACAATAATTTTTGGGAGATTATGGACAGAGACTAATCTGTGGGACATTCTGGGTAGACACACTAGTTTGTGGGACAACCTAGGCAGACAATAATCTTTGGGATATTATGGACAGACACTAGTCTGTGGGACATCATGGGCAGATACTAGTCTTTACGACATCCTGGGAAGACACTAACTAGTCTGTGGGGCAACCTGGGCAGACACCAGTCTGTGGGACAACCAGGGCAGACACTATTATATGGGACATCCTGGACAGATACAATTCTGTGGAACATCCTGGGCCGACAATACTCTGTGTGCCATCATGAAGAGACACTAGTCTGCGGGACAACCTTGACAGACACTGGCCCGAGTGACTTCCTGGGCAGACACTAGTCTGGCTAACGACACTGGAGACGTGGATTCAGGGACACACAGATACAGCAGCAACATGTCATTAGATGAAACAGTGTACAGCTCTGACCAAGCCCTAGACACTGGAGACATGGATTCTGGAACAAACAAGTACCTCAGCGACATGTCACTAGATGAAACAGTGTACAGCTGTGATCCAACCCTAGATACAGGTCACGTGGATTCATAGAACAATGATGAAGATTGCCCGGACATGAGAAATCTACACGTTATGGCGGAAGCTACAACACAAAGACAACTGATTACAAACATCAGCAAAGGGCATTCATAATTTGTGGTAAGAAGACATACACTGGAACGTATTGTGACAAGTGGAAGAATTCGAGGAAAGAGAGGTGAAGGAAGGCAGGGCAATTTCTTGACAGCATCATGTCATGGCACTGTGGGGTGTCAGCTCCCGAACATTTACATGCCGTTGTAGATCGCACCATATGGAGAAACATAATCGCCCAAGCCAATCGGCACAACACTAGATGATGATGACGAGTACTGATTCATACACAGTCATGGCCACAGAAGCAGAAACTAGAGGCGAGACTGGCCAACAAATAATACCAATATTTATGTGTGTGTGTGTGTGTGTTTGTGTGTGTGTGTGTGTTTGTGTGTGTGTGTGTGTGTGTGTGTGTGTGTGTGTGTGTGTGTGTGGTCGATCGCTTTGAACTCAAGCGTAGACCATACACACTATTTACAGTAGTGATGGACTGACGTTTGCGTGTGGATTGGCTTATCCTGTTAACAGTGTCCCTCGCCATCAGGCGAACCCACTCCGACTTCAGACGCACTTGTAATTTACGTCCCCATGTCAAGGAAGACAGGTCAACATTTTAGTCCAGCTGTCCGGTGTAGTGGTTGAACCGCTAACGTCGGCATCAGCACATCGGATGTTTAAGAACATGTGATCTTACCCATTCGGTCACGCGGACCTGCAGGATACCAATATATTCAATGTAATTACGAACTTACCTCAAACCGGACAGTTACACAAACATTACCACAATGTCATTTATACTACATCAGCACATTACTGGATTAATGTAATTTAATCAAAAGAGAAATTACAAGATGAATAAGCCATGCCAAAACATCCAACGCCACGTTACAATCTGTCAATTTTATATGTGTGTGAGTTTACTATCGTGTATGTGTGTGTGTGTGTGTGTGTGTGTGTGTGTGTGTGTGCTTGTGTGTGTGTGTGTGCGTGCGTGCTTGTGTGTGTATGTGTGTGTGGTGTGTGATGTTGTTTGGCAAAGTTCGTCAATCATGCGCCAACCTTCAGCGTATATCACGACTAAAAAGCTCAAACTGTGTTGCCATCTGAAAGTCAGAAAATTCTGCATAGAAACAGTTAAAAACGTGAAAACACAAGAAGACGCACAATTGAACAAATCATTAAGCTAGAAAAACACTGCCAAATATATATGCATATTTTGTCCTTGACCATACTCAGCAATATGTAAACTAAAGCTATGCTTGTGGATTAAGTTAGGTATACAACCAACACGTATTAACCAAGTTAAGCCACTGGCTCAAATCGAAATGTTGTTTTATCAGATCTCGAAGCTGACATCGTCTTATGCTGACTGGGCCGGATAGCTTAACACGAAATTGTTGAATATAGAACATCAATATCGCACAACGCCATCCAAACAGAAATGTTCGTTTACCAAAGAGCACATTGCAGTCATTGCATGTTTCAGCTGCTGTGGATGAATTTGCAAGTTTAACGTTCAGTAGTTTGCCAGTGTTTTCTGAACGACCGGCTTACATACCCCCGTAAGTAACCAACGCGATCCATTGCCAAATCTCGCGCAGCTGTAATTTCGTACGAGAACATACGGGATTACGAACAACGTCCTTAAAACCCTAGGCCAGGGAGAACGGCAAAGAGGACATCAGGGCGCTGAAATCACTACAAGACAAGGGCCAACTGGTCACACTGAACCAAGACAATGCGAGTGGCACAATGTGATAGACAAGAAGAACTACAAACATAAAATGGAAGATATTTGATTGGATCCATCCCGGTTTCAGTTAGATCCAAAATCCAGCAACCAGGGGACTTGGATGCAAAAAGGAGAAAACAGAGGTATCACTTTTAAATAATAAATTCATTAATGATCAGATAGACAAATAAAACCTCACACCACTGCTCATTTCCAATTCTGTGACGCAATTTAATGCTGGTAGATACTTCGCACACAGCGAAGTCTGGTTTCTACCAAAGAGTTGTACAATCGCATACTACAGCAGAGGAAAGGGATGGCTGGCTTGGCTTGTGTTCGCTGGCTGTCATCTCCAGCGTGAAGTCCTGTATGTCGGATGAAGACATCCTGTTGTCCAACATCAGTGTGATGTCATACAGAAAGGGATGAAGAGGTGTAACATTCCTACTTCATAAAACCCACCGGTTAACGCGTCGGCGCGTAAGTTCAGACTGATTGGAGACTTCAGTCAGACAAAATAGTGTACGTGCCAACGCCTGGTTCAGGAAACCACATACCCTAACACCTCGTGTTAATCACAGAGTGAGAAGTTGAGAGGCCAGTCAATAGATATTGACCAAAATACAACCTGTGTATAATATACTAGGACTTAGGAATTACGCATTAGACTGTATTTTGAAATAATTGAGTGTAAAGTACCCTTCTCTGGGGGTCTAGAACAAATAACGGATAATAGGAACATGTGAGAGAACTTACCTACATCTGAGGTCTAGAGCAAACAACGGACAATACGAACCTGTGAGAGAACTTACCTATATCTGGGGTTCTAGAACAAACAACGAATAATACGAATCTGTGAGAGAACTTAGTTATATCTGGAGTCTAGGACAAATAATGGACAATAGGAACCTGTGAGAGAACTTACCTATATCTGGGGTTCTAGAACAAACAACAAATAATACGAACATGTGAGAGAACTTACCTATATCTGGGGTTCTAGAACAAACAACGAATAATACGAACCTTTGAGAGAGCTTAACCAATATCTGGGGTCTAGAACAAACAACGGACAATAGAAACCTGTGAGAGAGATTCCCTATATCTGGGGTCTACAATAGACAACGGACAATAGGAACCTGTGAGGGAGCTTAACTATATTTGGGGTCTAACACAAACAATGGACAATAGGAACCTGAGAGAGAATTTACCTATATCTGGGGTCTAGAACAAACGATGGACAATAGGAACCTGTGAGAGAACTTACCTATATCTGGGGTCTAGAACAAACAACGGACAATAGGAACATGTGAGAGAACTTTCTTATATCTGGTGCCTAGAACAAACAACGGACAATATGATCCTTTGAGAGAACTTACCTATATCTGGGGTCTAAAACAAACAACGGACAATACGGACCTGCGAGAGAAGTTACCTATATCTGGGGCCTAGAACAAACAACGGACAATATGAACCTTTGAGAGAACTTGCCTATATCTGGGGTCTAGAACAAACAACGGACAATAGGAACATGTGAGAGAACTATCCAATATCTGGTGCCTAGAACAAACAACGGACAATAGGATCCTTTGAGAGAACTTACATATATCTGGGGTCTAGAAAAAACAACGGACAATACGGACCTGCGAGAGAACTTACCTATATCTGGGGCCTAGAACAAACAACGGACAATAGGATCCTTTGAGAGAACTTACCTATATCTGGGGTCTAGAACAAACAACGGACAATACGGACCTGCGAGTGAACTTACCTATATCTGGGGCCTAGAACAAACAACGGACAATACGGACCTGTGAGAGTACTTACCTATACCTGGGGCCTAGAACAAACAACGGACAATACGGACCTGTGAGAGTACTTTCCTATATCTGGTGCCTAGAACAAACAACGGACAATACGAACCTGTGAGAGAACTTACCTATACCTGGGGCCTAGAACAAACAACGGACAATAGGATCCTTTGAGAGAACTTACCTATATCTGGGGCCTAGAACAAACAACGGACATTACGAACCTGTGAGAGAACTTACCTATATCTGGGGCCTAGAACAAATAACGGACAATACGAGCCTGTGAGAGAACTTACCTATATCTGTAATATAACATGCAGCGCCTGTGTTGGGACCGGCTCAGTTGCTATTCTACTTATAAGTGCCGGCCGTTGGACAATTATTGTGTTACTTAATTAGGCGTGTGCTCGGCCGTACAATGGGAACGTCATAGACATGTTGGTGAAAGGCGGGCACTTATTTGTGTTGCTTTAATAGTGTCATCATCACCATGTACCATGCCAACAGGCATATCCGTGTCTATGCATGCAAATAATTCCTATCATGATGTTCTGGATGTTCGTCAACATTATGCTTGATAAGAGGGTTAGAGGGTCATGATCGACGATGTCTGCTTCATACCTGGCACCTTAAGAAGAAAAGGACTAAGACGTAGGAGTAGTAGTGGTGGTATTACTAGTAGTAGTAGTAATAGTAGTAGTAGTAGTAGCAGTAGTAGTAGTAGTAGTAGTAGTAGTAGTTGTAGTAGTAATGGTAGTAGTTGTGGTAGTAGTAGTAGTAGTAGTAGTACTAGTTGTGGTTGTGGTAGTAGTAGTGGTAGTAGTAGTGGTAGTAGTAGTAGTAGTAGTAGTAATAGTAGTTGTAGTAGTAATAGTAGTAGTAGTAGTAGTAGTAGTATTAGTAGTAGTAGTAGTAGTTGTGGTTGCATTATTATTAGTAGTAGTAGTTGTGGTAGGAGTATTAGTAGTTCTGGTAGTAGTAATGATAGTAGTAGTTGTGGTAGTAGTAGTAGCAGCAGTAGTTGTTGTGGTAGTAGTAGTAGTAGTAGTTTTGGTGTTGGTAGTAGTAGAAGTAGTAGCACTAGTAGTGGTTGTAGTAGTAGTAGCAGTAGTAGTTGTAGTAGTAGTAGTAGTGGTAGTAGTAGTAGTAGTAGTAGTAGTAATAGTAGTAGTAGTAATAGTAGTAGTAGTAGTAGTAGTAGTAGTAGTAGTAGTAGTAGTAGTAGTAGTAGTAGTAGTGTAATAGTTGTACTATTAGTAGTAGTAATGGTAGAAGTTGTAGTAATATGTGTAGTAGTAGTATTAGTAGCAATGGTAGTAGTAGTAATAGTAATAGGAGTAGTACTAGTTATTGTAGTAGTAATAATAGCAGTAGTAGTAGTATTAGTGATAGCAGCAGTAGTGTTAATAGTAGTAGTCGCAGCAGTAGAGTAGTATCAATGACAGTAATAGTAGTCGATGTCAGGTCTTAGTTATGATTGAGCTTCCGTATGACAGTCGACGGTACTACCTACTTCTGTTAGCGCCGAATGTTGGGCTTCGCTTACGAAACCCGACACCCCACATTGTGCCAACGGTTTCGGGCGGAGGAGCGCAATTGAGAGGGTACAGGCCTTATCCTAGTGCGAGGAAATGCAAACTTAAGACTAAATGTCATGGCAGGGCAGACCTGACCCTAAGCCTTGGTTGGCAACTGGTCTAGGATTGAAGCTCCGACAGGCAGACAGTTAGAGCATTGCTTTGCTGATTCGGCAGCTTCTGCAGCTTGTCTTGTTCCAGACCTATTGGATTACCTTTCGTCTGGAGTAAACTAGACAGTCCGACAGAGGGATCATGCTGCATGGGCAACACATGGTCTCTAAATTCAGCCCAGGCTTTGTGTTATGGGGAGGTATAACTACATTTTACACAACTATCGTCTGTCAAGACGGCAAGGTGGCAGTCAGTAGTAGTAGTAGTAGTAGTAGTAGTAGTAGTAGTAGTAGTAGTAGTAGTGGTGGTGGTGGTAGTAGTAGTAGTAGTAGTAGTAGTAGTAGTAGTAGTAGTAGTAGTAGTAGTAGTAGTAGTAGTAGTAGTAGTAGTAATAATAATGTTAGTGTTAGTAATAGTAGTAGTAGTAGTAGTAGCAGCAGCAGCAGTAGTAGTAGTTGTAGTAGCTGTAGTAGTAGTAGTAGTAGTAGTAGTAGTAGTAGTAGTAGTAGTAGTAGTAGTAGTAGTAGTAGTAGTAGTAGTAGTAGTAGTTGCCTCTGCTGAATGGAAGGAAGCACGCAACCATTGTGAGTGTCTATGCACCAACTATGACCAATGAAGATGATGTCAAGAACAAGTTCTATGAGGACCTGCACAATGTATTAACATCTGTTCCCAAAGGAGACAAACTTATACTCCTTGGGGATTTCAATGCCAGAGTAGGCACGGACACCACCTCTTGGAGTGGCATTATTGGAAAGCATGGAGTCGGAAATTGTAACAGCAATGGACTCCGCCTCCTTCAGACATGTGCCGAACATGATCTCCTGATTACGAACACAATTTTCCGTCTCCCCATGAGAAATAGGACATCGTGGATGCACCCTCGCTCGAAACACTGGCACCTCATTGACTATGTCATCGTCAGGAGGAGTGACAGACAAGACGTTCGAGTGACAAAATCTATGTGTGGTGCCGAATGTTGGACAGACCATCGTCTCATTGTCTCGAAAATGAACATCCACATCAGGCCACCACGGCGTCCTCAAGGGGCGAAAATGCAAACAAAGCTAAATGTCACCCGCCTAAACAGCAAGAAAATGCAGCAGTCGTTTGAAAATATGCTGGAAGACCGCCTCAAGCCCAATGCTGAAGCTAAACAGGATACAGAAACAGAATGGAGAGCCCTAAAGGACACAATTTACAACACTGCTATGGAAATCCTGGGTCCAGCCCCCCGAAAGCATAAAGACTGGTTTGATGAAAATTCCGAAGACATCAACCAATTGCTGGCCGAGAAACATCTTCTCCTCCAGGCACATTTGAATGACCCAAAGTCAACATAAAAAAAAGATGCTTTCAAGAACATTCAGAGAGTAGTGCAGCAGAAACTTCGGCACATGCGGGACTCCTGGCTGAGCAGCAAAGCTGATGAAATTCAGGGCTTTGCTGACAGACATGAAATGAAAAACTTCTACGACTCACTGAAAGCGGTCTATGGTCCTACATCACCAGGCATAGTTCCCCTCCTCAGTGCAGACGGGGGAACATTGGTCACTGATAAGAAAGAAATCCTCCAACGCTGGGCAGAGCATTTCAGCAAAATCTTAAATGCAACTTCCTTCTTCGATGATGAAACCATCAACTGCCTTCCTCAAGTTCCCACCAATGAGACACTTGATGACCTGCCAACCATAGTGGAAATAAACAAAGCCATTCAGCAACTCTCCAGCGGCAAGGCACCTGGTCCTGACTCCATCCCAGCAGAGATATACAAGGCAGGTGGGCCGGTCCTAACAGAGCAGCTTCACCAAGTCTTCACAAACATATGGATGAACGAGACCATGCCACAAGATTTTAAGGACGCGTCAATAGTCCACCTTTACAAACGTAAAGGAAACCGCCAATCCTGTGACAACCATCGAGGCATCTCCTTGCTTTCAATTGCAGGGAAGATACTCGCCAGAATTCTTCTCAATCGCCTCACAGCCCATCTCGATCAAGGTCTTCTTCCTGAGAGTCAATGTGGCTTCAGAAAAGAACGTGGAACTGTTGACATGATTTTCGCTGCAAGGCAGCTGCAAGAGAAATGTCAGGAACAGAACTGCGAAATGTTCTCCACTTTCATTGACCTTATCAAGGCTTTTGATACAGTCAGCAGAGAAGGACTGTGGAAGGTTATGGCAAAATATGGCTGTCCACGAAAGTTTGTTCAAATAGTGCGGCTATTTCATGACGGCATGCAGGCAAGAGTACAGGAAAATGGTGAACTGTCTGAACCCTTTCCTGTCACCAATGGAGTGAAGCAAGGATGTGTCCTGGCACCAACACTGTTCAGCCTCATGTTTTCAGCCATGTTGATGAATGCCTTCGAGAACGACGACATTGGAATAGACATCAACTACCGTATGGATGGAAAGTTATTCAATCTCAGAAGGCTGAAAGCTAAAACCAAAATTAACAGCGGCACCGTCAGAGAGCTCCTGTTTGCTGATGATTGCGCTCTATACGCCAACTCAGAGGCGGACATGCAACATAATGTTTCAGCTTTCTCACATGCCTGTGAATGAATCACTGAAAAACGAGAAGTAGGTTGAGAGCTTTACCAAAGACAACTACAAAAAACAATGAACGTTGCGGCCAAAGCCTTCGTCAGCACAAAACAAACAAACAAAAACCGATTAAACTAATACACGATCAACACTACATGAATGTCTAAATATCAACTCATCTGTGTCCAAGCTTTAGACGGCTATCGATGGCTGGAATGGAACGGATGTTGTGTTAAAGGGGTCAACATGCCTGTGCCAACTTTGGGCTCAATATCAACTTGGAGAAGACTGTAGTTATGTACCAGCCAGCTCCAGGGAATAATCACACTGTGCCGAATATCAAAGTGAATGATCATAGACTAAGTGTTGTGGACAAATTCACCTATCTTGGCAGCACCGTGTCACAAGCTGCCACAATCGATGACGAAGTGAATGCAAGAATCTCCAAGGCCAGTGCAGCCTTTGGCAGACTGTACAAGAATGTATGGGACAGAACTGGAATAAGCCTGCAAACAAAGCTAAAAGTCTACAAAGCAGTTGTATTATCCACACTGCTATATGCTTGTGAAACCTGGACTGTTTATCAGCGACACGCTAGGAAATTAAACCACTTCCACACAGTCTGCCTAAGGAAGCTACTGAAGATTAAATGGCAAGACAAGATTCCAGACACTGAAGTCCTAGAAAGAGCATCCATGCCCAGTATCCACACTCTACTGATGAAGAATCAGATTCGCTGGGCTGGTCACTTGACTCGCATGCCAGATCACAGGCTCCCTAAACGAATTTTCTACAGCGAACTGCGTTGTGGTAAACGCTCCCAAGGTGACCAGAGGAAACGTTTTAAAGACACTCTGAAAATTTCACTGAATGCTTTTGGAATTCATCATGACACCTGGGAGGCTGCAGCCAGAGACCGAAATTCGTGGCGTGCATCATTGCGCAAAGGTGCAGTCATATGTGAGGCAACCAGGACTGCAAGAGCTGTGAAGAAAAGGCAGGACAGAAAAACCACTGCAGGAAATCCTCCTCCAGAGACGTCAAGCATTCTTTGCCAACATTGTCAAAGAACATTTCGAGCCAAAATAGGCCTTATCAGCCATCTTAGAACCCACGGCTCCACACCTTCAACCCCACTGGATGAAATGAATGGTCATCATCATTCTTGATGGACAAACAACAACAACAGTAGTAGTAGTAGTAGTAGTAGTAGTAGTAGTAGTAGTAGTAGTTGTAGTAGTAGTAGTAGTAGTAGTAGTAGTAGTAGTAGTAGTAGTAGTAGTAGTAGTAGCAGCAGTGTTAGTAATAGTAGTCGTAGCAGCAGCAGAAAATTCTGCAGAAATAGAATAAGAAGAAATACTCGAAGAGGACGACGATGTTACGACGTCGGCGGCGGCAACGACGACAATGAGGACGACGACGACGAAGAAGAAGAAGAAGAAGAAGAAGAAGAAGAAGAAGAAGAAGAAGAAGAAGAAGAAGAAGAAGAAGAAGAAGAAGGATTAGCAGAAGAAGAAGAAGAAGAAGAAGAAGAAGAAGAAGAAGAAGAAGAAGAAGAAGAAGAAGAAGAAGAAGAAGAAGAAGAAGAAGAAGAAGAAGAAGAAGACGAACGAACGAACGAACGAATGAACAAACGAACGAACGAACGAACGGACTTTATTTTCAAAGGGTAACAAATTGCGCACGCAGGCTCGTCTTACATTCGGCCCTTCCAATCACTCATCTTTCGTTCATCAATACTGCATAATACATTCACGTAGGAATAAAAACCTGGTCAAATGAATGTTGTAAACATAAACAATGCATATTACCATGTTATGAGATACATGCTCCAACCACCCACCCATCCCCCATCCATCCACACATTCCCCACCCACCCAACAACACACACACCCCCAGGCACACATACATTCCCCCACCCACCCCCACATACCACATACCACCCCCAAACACCCCCACCTACACACATCTCAACACACACACACACACACATATCTTCCACCCACCATACAGCCCCACACGCACATCCCCAACCCACCCACACACACACACACCCCCAGGCACACATACTTGCACCCGCCCACCCATCACCCAGCCACACATTCCCCCACGTACACACACCTCCCCACCCACACATACATCCTCCACCCATAACATAAACCCATCAACACGCACCCACCCACTTATCCTCAACCACACACGCACAGACCCCCCCCCCCCCAACCACACACCCCCATCCACACACACAAATCCCCGCCAAGCCAAACATCACGCACCTACCCACACACAAAACTAGCACCCACCCACACATCCCCCACATTTACACATCCCCCACTTTCAGATATACCCCACTTTCACACATCCCAAACCTATACGATCTCATCCCACACATCCCGCGCCCATACACACACATCCACCATCCCTCAGCCTACACAGTTTCACCCACCAACACATCTTTCACACCCCTCCCCCAATCACACATCCCTTAACCACACATCTCCCAACCACACACCCCAACCATACACTCACACACATACATCTCCACATCCATACACACATACCCCACACACATACCGCCACACACATCCCCATCCACCAACACACCCCCATCCACTAACACACACCTCCCACCCACACCCCACCACTCACACACATCCCCCACCCACACACATCTTCCCACCCACACACACATCTTACACCCATATACTCATCTCTCACTCACATCCACCCACTTACGTACTCATCCCTCAATCACTCACACCCACACATCCCCCACCCACCAATCAACACATAATCTCCCATCTACCCACACACACTCACACACCCCATCCACCCAGTCAAACACACATCCCCCACCCTCACATACAATTTTTATCCACCCGCACATTCCATACCCAATCCCACCTACCCCACCTACCCACCCCTCACTCACACATATCTCCCCTCCCACACATAACCCCACCCATATACACATCCCCCACCCTCACACACACACATCCCTCACACGCATACCCCATACACATCCCACCCAAACACACACATTTCCCCACCCGAACATCCAACACCTACAAACACCCTCACCACCCACACATACATCCTGCACCCTCCCACAATTAGCCCATTTACACACACCCCTACCCACATACCCACACCCATCCCCAACCCACACACATCTCCCACACACACATAGACCCACACATCCTTCACTCACCCACCCACCCACCCACCTACACATTCCCCATCCACCAACACCCACACACTTCGAACCATCACCCAAACATCCCTCACCCACACACACATCCCACACCCACCACACATTCCTTCACCCACCCAAGAAGAAGAAGAAGAAGAAGAAGAAGAAGAAGAAGAAGAAGAAGAAGAAGAAGAAGAAGAAGAAGAAGAAGAAGAAGAAGAAGAAGAAGAAGAAGAAGAAGAAGAAGAAGAAGAAGAAGAAGAAGAAGAAGAAGAAGAAGAAAACGGAAAACATGTTCCACAAAACGCAGTACATCTGTCAATCTGAGAATATTTCCTGGGATCTAATATCTGATTGATGAAAATCCAAGATATCAACAAGCCAGTCACACGCATGTTAGTTTTATCTTTGATACCATGTATGCCTTGTTTGCTGTTTGGCCTCTCACGTGCCACAGGTTGTGGGATTGCTCATACATTTTGGCTTTGATTCTTCTTGACACGTTGTAGCATAAAAATTTCACATACACAGGGTGAATAGTAGTAGTAGTAGTAGTAGTAGAAGGAGTAGTAGTAGTAGTAGTAGTAGTAGTAGTAGTAGTAGTAGTAGTAGTAGTAGTAGTAGTAGTAGTAGTAGTAGAAGAAGTAGTAGTAGTAGTAGTAGTAGTAGTAGTAGTAGTAGTAGTAGTAGTAGTAGTAGTAGTAGCAGCAGCAGCAGCAGCAGCAATTGCAGTAGTAGTAATAGTAGCAGACGTTACAGTAATAGCAGTAGTATTAGCAGTAGCAGCAGTAGTAGTAGTTGCAGCAGAATAGTTGTAGCAACAGTTGTAATAATAGTTGTGACAGAAGTAGTAGTAGTAGTAGTAGTATTAGTAGTAGTAGTAGTAGTAGTAGTAGTAGTAGCAGCAGCAGCAGCAGCAGCAGCAGTAGTAGTAGTAGTAGTAGTAGTAGTAGTAGTAGTAGTAGTAGTAGTAGTAGTAGTAGTAGTATTAGTAGTAGTAGTAGTAGTAGTAGTAGTAAGAGTAGTTGTTGTAGTAGTAACTCTAACAGTTGTAGTAGTAGCTGTATTAGTAGTAGTTGTAGTAGTAGTTGTAGTAGTAGTAGTAGTAGTAGTAGTAGTAGTAGTAGTAGTAGTAATAGTAGTAGTAGTAATAATAATGTTAGTGTTAGTAATAGTAGTAGTAGTAGTAGTAGCAGCAGCAGCAGTAGTAGTAGTTGTTGTAGCTGTAGTAGTAGTAGTAGTAGTAGTAGTAGTAGTAGTAGTAGTAGTAGTAGTAGTAGTAGTAGTAGTAGTAGTAGTAGTAGTAGTAGTAGTAGTAGTAGTAGTAGTAGTAGTTGCCTCTGCTGAATGGAAGGAAGCACGCATCCATTGTGAGTGTCTATGCACCAACTATGACCAATGAAGATGATGTCAAGAACAAGTTCTATGAGGACCTGCACAATGTATTAACATCTGTTCCCAAAGGAGACAAACTTATACTCCTTGGGGATTTCAATGCCAGAGTAAGCACGGACACCACCTCTTGGAGTGGCATTATTGGAAAGCATGGAGTCGGAAATTGTAACAGCAATGGACTCCGCCTCCTTCAGACATGTGCCGAACATGATCTCCTGATTACGAACACAATTTTCCGTCTCCCCATGAGAAATAGGACATTGTGGATGCACCCTCGCTCGAAACACTGGCACCTCATTGACTATGTCATCGTCAGGAGGAGTGACAGACAAGACGTTCGAGTGACAAAATCCATGTGTGGTGCCGAATGTTGGACAGACCATCGTCTCATTGTCTCGAAAATGAACATCCACATCAGGCCACCACGGCGTCCTCAAGGGGCGAAAATGCAAACAAAGCTAAATGTCACCCGCCTAAACAGCAAGAAAATGCAGCAGTCGTTTGAAAATATGCTGGAAGACCGCCTCAAGCCCAATGCTGAAGCTAAACAGGATACAGAAACAGAATGGAGAGCCCTAAAGGACACAATTTACAACACTGCTATGGAAATCCTGGGTCCAGCCCCCCGAAAGCATAAAGACTGGTTTGATGAAAATTCCGAAGACATCAACCAATTGCTGGCCGAGAAACATCTTCTCCTCAAGGCACATTTGAATGACCCAAAGTCAACATCAAAAAAAGATGCTTTCAAGAACATTCAGAGAGTAGTGCAGCAGAAACTTCGGCACATGCGGGACTCCTGGCTGAGCAGCAAAGCTGATGAAAGTCAGGGCTTTGCTGACAGACATGATATGAAAAACTTCTACGACTCACTGAAAGCGGTCTATGGTCCTTCATCACCAGGCATAGTTCCCCTCCTCAGTGCAGACGGGGGAACATTGGTCACTGATAAGAAAGAAATCCTCCAACCCTGGGCAGAGCATTTCAGCAAAATCTTAAATGCAACTTCCTTCTTCGATGATGAAACCATCAACTGCCTTCCTCAAGTTCCCACCAATGAGACACTTGATGACCTGACAACCATAGTGGAAATAAACAAAGCCATCCAGCAACTCTCCAGCGGCAAGGCACCTGGTCCTGACTCCATCCCAGCAGAGATATACAAGGCAGGTGGGCCGGTCCTAACAGAGCAGTTTCACCAAGTCTTCACAAACATATGGATGAACGAGACCATGCCACAAGATTTTAAGGACGCGTCAATAGTCCACCTTTACAAACGTAAAGGAAACCGCCAATCCTGTGACAACCACCGAGGCATCTCCTTGCTTTCAATTGCAGGGAAGATACTCGCCAGAATTCTTCTCAATCGCCTCACAGCCCATCTCGATCAAGGTCTTCTTTCTGAGAGTCAATGTGGCTTCAGAAAAGAACGTGGAACTGTTGACATGATTTACGCTGCAAGGCAGCTGCAAGAGAAATGTCAGGAACAGAACTGCGAAATGTTCTCCACTTTCATTGACCTTACCAAGGCTTTTGATACAGTCAGCAGAGAAGGACTGTGGAAGGTTATGGCAAAATATGGCTGTCCACGAAAGTTTGTTCAAATAGTGCGGCTATTTCATGACGGCATGCAGGCAAGAGTACAGGAAAATGGTGAACTGTCTGAACCCTTTCCTGTCACCAATGGAGTGAAGCAAGGATGTGTCCTGGCACCAACACTGTTCAGCCTCATGTTTTCAGCCATGTTGATGAATGCCTTCGAGAACGACGACATTGGAATAGACATCAACTACCGTATGGATGGAAAGTTATTCAATCTCAGAAGGCTGAAAGCTAAAACCAAAATTAACAGCGGCACCGTCAGAGAGCTCCTGTTTGCTGATGATTTCGCTCTATACGCCAACTCAGAGGCGGACATGCAACATAATGTTTCAGCTTTCTCACATGCCTGTGCCAACTTTGGGCTCAATATCAACTTGGAGAAGACTGTAGTTATGTACCAGCCAGCTCCAGGGAATAATCACACTGTGCCGAATATCAAAGTGAATGATCATAGACTAAGTGTTGTGGACAAATTCACCTATCTTGGCAGCACCGTGTCATAAGCTGCCACAATCGATGACGAAGTGAATGCAAGAATCTCCAAGGCCAGTGCAGCCTTTGGCAGACTGTACAAGAATGTATGGGACAGAACTGGAATAAGCCTGCAAACAAAGCTAAAAGTCTACAAAGCAGTTGTATTATCCACACTGCTATATGCTTGTGAAACCTGGACTGTTTATCAGCGACACGCTAGGAAATTAAACCACTTCCACACAGTCTGCCTAAGGAAGCTACTGAAGATTAAATGGCAAGACAAGATTCCAGACACTGAAGTCCTAGAAAGAGCATCCATGCCCAGTATCCACACTCTACTGATGAAGAATCAGATTCGCTGGGCTGGTCACTTGACTCGCATGCCAGATCACAGGCTCCCTAAACGAATTTTCTACAGCGAACTGCGTTGTGGTAAACGCTCCCAAGGTGACCAGAGGAAACGTTTTAAAGACACTCTGAAAATTTCACTGAATGCTTTTGGAATTCATCATGACACCTGGGAGGCTGCAGCCAGAGACCGAAATTCGTGGCCTGCATCATTGCGCAAAGGTGCCCAGGATGTCCCACAGACTAATCTACCCAGCATATCCCAAATACTTTATATATATATATATATATATATATATATATATATATATATATATATATATATATATATATATATATATATATATATATATACCTAGCGAATCGGTATGTGCAGTCACATTCGCCACAATCGTGGGCTGTACTTATGCCTTTTTGTTGAAGCACGGCAACATAAAATCGTCTGACAAACCAGCAAGGCGCCATACGTAAATTAAAGTAAGTATAGGTATTTTTACATGTCTCATGGAGCATTACTACTACTACTACAACTACTACTACTACTACTACTACTACTACTACTACTACTACTACTACTACTACTACTACTACTACTACTACTAACTACTACTACTACTACTACTACTACTACTACTACTACTACTACTACTACTACTACTACTACTACTACTACTACTACTACTACTACTACTACTACTACTACTACTACTACTACTACTACTACTACTACTACTACTACTACTACTACTACTACTACTACTACTACTACTACTACTACTACTACTACTACTACTACTACTACTACTACTACTACTACTACTACTACTACTACTACTACTACTACTACTACTACTACTACTACTACTACTACTACTACTACTACTACTACTACTACTACTACTACTACTACTACTACTACTACTACTACTACTACTACTACTACTACTACTACTACTACTACTACTACTACTACTACTACTACTACTACTACTACTACTACTACTACTACTACTACTACTACTACTACTACTACTACTACTACTACTACTACTACTACTACTACTACTACTACTACTACTACTACTACTACTACTACTACTACTACTACTACTACTACTACTACTACTACTACTACTACTACTACTACTACTACTACTACTACTACTACTACTACTACTACTACTACTACTACTACTACTACTACTACTACTACTACTACTACTACTACTACTACTACTACTACTACTACTACTACTACTACTACTACTACTACTACTACTACTACTACTACTACTACTACTACTACTACTACTACTACTACTACTACTACTACTACTACTACTACTACTACTACTACTACTACTACTACTACTACTACTACTACTACTACTACTACTACTACTACTACTACTACTACTACTACTACTACTACTACTACTACTACTACTACTACTACTACTACTACTACTACTACTACTACTACTACTACTACTACTACTACTACTACTACTACTACTACTACTACTACTACTACTACTACTACTACTACTACTACTACTACTACTACTACTACTACTACTACTACTACTACTACTACTACTACTACTACTACTACTACTACTACTACTACTACTACTACTACTACTACTACTACTACTACTACTACTACTACTACTACTACTACTACTACTACTACTACTACTACTACTACTACTACTACTACTACTACTACTACTACAACAAAAATTACCACTACTACTTCTGTTACTACTACAACTGCTACTGCATCCCCTATTACTACTACTACTACTATTACTTCTGCTACAATTGCTGCTACAGCTACACCTACTGATGCTGCTGTTACTACTGCTACACTTACTACTACAACTGCTACTGTTTCTACTACTGCTGCTGCTACTACTACTACTACTACTACTACTACTACTACTACTACTACTACTACTACTACTACTACTACTACTACTACTACTACTACTACTACTACTACTACTACTACTACTACTACTACTACTATCTGTGTACATTATCTTTGGTCTAAGTCTAAACCTTTCAAAAACTAAAGAATGATCCGTATCATAATCAGCACTGTGGAAATTTCGAGTCAATGATGTTTGGTTTATATGCTGTCTCCGTGAGATGATAAAGTCTAGGTGATGCCAATGTCCTGATCTTTGGTGTTTCTTTGTGACCCAATGCCGCTCTTATGTTTAAAAAAGAGTTTGCAATACATAGGTTAGGTCATTTCTGGTGCAATGCTCCGGCAGCTTTTCCTCATTTTCATTCACGTGACCGATGTTGTATTTTCCAAGGCACACTGGCCATGAACTCGAGTCCCTGTCCACAGGAGCATTTAAATCACCAAGCATATAAATGTAGTCAGATTTTGGTACTGCCTTGATCCCAGAGTCTAACTCCTCTTAGAATGAATCCTTCACATCATCAGAGGAAGTGAGTGTCGGTGCATAGCAGTGATAATGGTGGTGAAACCACAAGAGGTTACCAAGCGCAGGGATAATAGTCTTTCATTACCTCTAGCTGGAATTTCAATAATTCCTAGAAGTGAATTCTTCACTGAAAAGCCCACACCATATGGCCTTTTTACTGCCAGCTCTCTACCTTTAAAAAAAATAATCCAAAAGGTTTAATAGTTGTCTCTGAGTGAGCCGTCCTCAGTGAGGCGAGTCTCCTGTAGGCCAGCAATATCAATGTTAAGACGATTGAGTTCGGCATCAATCACAGCCTTTTTCTCACATTGTCAATATTCGTCAGATCAGTGGAAAATCCTGGGCACATGGTTCTTATGTTACGGGTTTCAAGCCGTAGCTTGAGGTTTCTATTATTCTTTTTGGTGCCTGATGCATTGGTTTTAGAGCCTGCTATTAAGATTTTGTCCTACCCCCAAGCACCCATTGAAGCAGGCAGGCTGACGCGGCTCAGCACCCAATTGGCCAGGGGCTGCCCAGCTTGAGGCGGGCGGTAGCTGATCAATGACACCTGTAGGTGCCTCCCACATTCAGAGGCAACCCGTGGCGCCAAAGTCTACTCCAATTGGCTCGGAGTTACAACACGTAACTGCTACCTTTCTCGTTGATTCCGAGACCGGATAAGATCAGGGTGGAGTTATACCTCTCCAAAGCAAAAAGCCTGGGCTGAATTGCAGAGACTATGGTTTGCATATGCAGCATGATCCCTGTTTCGGCCTGCCTAGTTCACCACCAATACGTCTGGAACAGGACAAGCCGCAGAAGCTGCCGGATCAGCAAAACAATGCTCTAACTGTCAGCCTGTCGGAGCTTCGATCTTATACCAGTTACCAACCAAGGCTTAGTGCCTGGTCTGCACTGCTATGATGTTTATGTTTTATTTCCTGTTTGGTTAGATTGAACATGTCGCTTAAAAGTCGACAGGGTCGTCTTCATTGCATCGGGTGTTATCTCATGTGGCTCGGTCTCTTTCCGCAGCGCAGAAAGCGTCGCACAAAGCACGAACTCCGTATCTCAAGCGACGACCCACAGGAGTCTCCGAAACATTTCACTCGGGAACCGAATGACGCGGCCCGGAATCGAACCCACAACCTTAGGAGCCAGAGTCAAACGGATTGACTATGTGCTTGCTTAGATTGAGAAGTATAATACAGTATACCTGTCTGACTGATTTGTCTGTCTGTCTTCTTGTGTGTCTATGTATCTGTCTATCTACCTGTTTCTATATCCATCTGTCTGTTTATCTATCTGTGTTTATAGAGAACGGAGTGGATGTGTGAGTAACCGACCGACAGAACGAACGAACGAACGAACGAACGAACGAACAAACTTTATTTTAAAAGGGTAACAAATTGGGCTCGCAGACCCGTCTTACATTCGGTCCTTTCAATCACACATCTTTCATTCATCACATGTGCATGTTACATTAACTTAGGGGGGAAAACGATTGTCAAATGGATTTTGTAAACATAAACAGTGCATATTGCTATGTTGTGAGACACATCCCCCATCCACCCTCACATCCCGCAGCCACCAACACATCCCCCACCCACCAAACCTCCCCCACCCACCCTCACATACCTCCACGCACTCACACAGACCCAGGCAAACATACATGCCGCCACCCACCCACTGATCCCCCACCCACACACATTTCCCCTTCCACACACACATCCTCACACACCAAGAAGAAGAAGAAGAAGAATAAGAAGAAGAAGAAGAAGAAGAAGAAGAAGAAGAAGAAGAAGAAGAAGAAGAAGAAGAAGAAGAAGAAGAAGAAGAAGAAGAAGAAGAAAAGGAAGAAACCATACACACACACATATCCCCCGCCAACCCACACATCCCGCACCTACCCACACACATATCCCGGACTCTCACAATTTTCCCCACCAACCCACACACACATCAGCCAACCTAACCCACTCACCCACCCAATATTCGCCTCCTCTCAACTACACATCCCCCACCTATTCACACACCCCCACCCATAAACACATCTCCCCACCTGCCCACACATACCCCCCCCCCACCCATAAACACACACCTCCCACCCACACACACCCCGCCACCCACATATACCCCACCCACACACATCCGCCGCTCACACACATCTTCTCAAAACTACACACCTCTCACACCCATACACTCATCTCTCACACACATCCACCCACTCACGTACTCATCCATCAACCAATCACACCCACATATCACCCACGCGCCCATCAACACATGCATCTCTCATCTACCCTCCCACCCACACACACCCCAACCACCCAGCCAAACACACATCCCCCATCCTCGCATACATCCTTCAATCACATGTACATCCCACACCTCCCCCACCTCTCACACATCTCCCCCCACACAAACCTCCACGCATAAACACATTCCCCCCACAAACATCCCCGCCCACACATCTCCCCACCCACTCACACATCCTCCACCTACAAACATCCTCACCACCCACACATACATCCTCCACCCACTCACATTTACCCCATCCACACTCACACACTCCCACCAACACAGACATATCCCATTCACAGACACCCCCACACTCATCCACCAACCCACACAATCTCCTACACACCCATTCACCCACCCAAACACACATGCCCTACCCACACCCCCTCCCAACCCACCAACACCCACATACTTCCAACTATCCTCTCAAATATCCCCCCCCCCCACACACACACATCCATCACACACACATACATCCACCACCGACTACACATCCCTTCACACATCCACACATCACCCATTAACCCATACACATCCCCCACACACAACCCCTCCACACATACATTCCCCACACATACACATATCCCTCACATACACACCCATGCACATATCCTCGCATCTAGACACACACATGATGCCTCACATGATCACTGAAACTAAGAACAAACTCCCACACTTTACACTCAATTGAGACACTGACGATTGTCATAAGAATTCTCGTAATTGCAAGAAGTGGAGAAAAAATTGTACATATACATTGTGTAGCGTAAAAATTATTGATGCAATTCAACTCTCCTTTTTCTCTCTCTCCCTCTCTCCCTTGCTCTCTCTCTCTCTCTCTCTCTCTCTCTCTCTCTCTCTCTCTCTCTCTCTCTCTCTCTCTCTCTCTCTCTCTCTCTCTCTCTCTCACTAACTCTCTTACTAAAATCACAGTAATGTTATATTATACATGATAAAATCAAGTGGCATACAAAATGATAATATGGAAGATGAGAATAAACAAAAACAAAAAAATATGGAATGGCATGTTACAGGACAATCAAGTGGCATACAAAGATGAGAATACATAAAAAATATGGAATAGCATGTTACATGACATGCGTGGGCTCATCTCTCTCTCTCTCTCTCTCTCTCTCTCTCTCTCTCTCTCTCTCTCTCTCTCTCTCTCTCTCTCTCTCTCACTCACAAACCCTCTCACTTACTCTACAGTAATTTACATGCATTCATTTTATGCATGTTAAAATCAAGTGCATCAAAATGATAATATGAAAATGAGAATACACAAAACATATGGAACCGCATGTTAGATGACATGCGTGCGCTCAACTCTCTCTCTCTCTCTCTCTCTCTCTCTCTCTCTCTCTCTTCCACACATGTACACACACACACACACCCACACACAACATACACACGCAAATACACACATATACCCACGCACATACACACACCTACACACATCCACATACTTACGGACATGTACTCACATAACACCCGAATATACACTCCCTCGCATACACTGCATGTATACACACTTACACACACAAAGATATACAATACATACACGAGCACATACACACACACACACACACACACACACACACACTCATCCATACACACATATATACAAGCACGTACATACAAACGCATATAAACACATGAACGCACACCTTAACACACGTACAGACATACACGCACAGAGGCACACACAGATACACACATGTACACACACATATACACCCATACACACATGCAGACATGCACACACATACATCCACACTTTCTCATGCACTCTCTCATTCACCCACGCTCTCTCTCTTACACACTGACTCGCTCTCACGCTCATTCATTCGCGCACATACACGCATACCTACAAATTCTCTCTCACTCACTCACACTCCCTTACTCACTCACTTACTCGCTGACTCTCTAACTCACACTCACTCACTAACTTTCACACTCTATTACACAGACAGGCATACACACAACACACCCACTCTCTCAGATTCACTCATTCTCTAACTAAATCTCTCACACATATGTCCAAACACACTCACTCACTTTTACACTCACTCAGGCACACGCGCATGCTTACTCTCTCACTCTCACTCATACTAATTCTTCCACTCACACTCTTTTCACCCACTGTCTCACTGGCTCACACACATACAGTGAAGAATGAGAGTGGAAAAACGATACCAGTAGGTGACTTATGGAGGCATATAGTCGGTATGAAGTAAGTATTGAAAGAGTTTTCGGTTGAATGTGTAGGGGCTCATTGGTGTTTTCAGATCTGGTGGAAGGTTATTCCACACGTGAGCACCAGAATATGCGAAATAAGTTTTGTATAAGTCCAATCTAGGCTTAGGAAGCTGTAATAAATTTAAGCGATACTGTTCATTGCATTAGATTGAATTAACGGTAGAAGATACTCTGGGGTATTTTCAGATATAACTGTATTCACTAATTTGGCTTTGTTAAAAAGGAAGCGCTTTCGAAGTGGTAGAAGTCTTAGATGGCTGTATAATTTATTACTTTCAAAGTGCTTTATGCTAGAAACTAGACGTATAGCGCGGTTTTGAAGAGAATACAATCGTTTCATATTAGAATTAGGGCAACCATCCCAGACTGTGGAACAATAATCGAGAGGTGATTGGATATAGGATGCATAAAATATTTTTCGTTTGCTTTCATCCAAAAAGTGCTGAATTTTAGCAAGTTGGTAAACTTTTTGTCCTATTCTCTTGTTAAGGACGTGAACATGAGAGCTCCAGTTTAAATGTCTGTCAATTAAAATACCTAATGTTTTATGTTCATTTACATTAATTATAGGTAACGTGTCCACGTGGAGCTCGAGCAGTGACCCAGTTATGGCTAGGGTCTGTAGTTTTTGTCTGGTCGTTATTAGCATGGATTTGGTTTTGTAGATGTTAATTAACATGCGATTTTCATTGCTCCATCTACTAAGGTTGACAAGTTCGTTTTATAAAGAGCTCTCTAAGTTACAATGGCTCTCTTGACTAGTGTAAATAGTGCAGTCGTCCGCAAATAGGTCACACGAAGTATTGAGGTATAAAGAAAGATCGTTAATATACACTGCAAAAAGTAGCGGACCTAGTATTGAGCCCTGAGGCACACCAAAATTAAGTTGTGTGGGTCTTGATAGACAGTTATTGAAGGACACTACTTGTTGTCTGTCAGATAAAAATGACGTAATTAGGGTCACCATATTGGTGCTAGTCTTCATTTGTTTTAATTTTATAATTAAAATATCATGATCTACCATATCAAAGGCTTTTTAAAGTCTACAAATACTGCTCCACAAATGTTGCCATTGTTGATACAAAGATGCCAGTTATCGGTCATTTTTGTAAGGGCACATTCATTGGCACCTTGCCGTCTTGACAGACGATAGTTTGTGCTCTAAAAAGGCATAATAACTTTTAACTATGGCGGTAGCGAGTGTGACTGATAAGGCCAATTTGCGCTGTAAATGTCCGTTCACAGTGGGTGCATGTGAACACGTGGTAATTTCCACCATCATGCACCATCTTACGTCTCAAACGCTTGGTGTGTGACTTTTCTGCAATAATTTTCTCCTTTGACTTTATTCCATTTCTGATATTTGCCCTCCATGCAACACGTTCAGCGGCGACTTGCTCCCAATGTGCATTATCAATGCCTGTATCAATCATGTCCCGCTTACACACATCTTTGTATCGTAGTAGAGGCCGACCCTGAGATCTCTTACCCATCTGTAATTCACCAAAAAAGATATCCTTTGGTATTCTACCATCATCCATCCTCCTAAGATGTCCTATCCATCTAAGTCTACGAAGACTGAGCATGGAATAAACTGTCACACAACCTGATCTTTCCAATACTTCAGCATTTGTGAATTTGTCTTGCCACTTAATACCAAGAATTCTTCGCAGACACCGCATATGAAAGCTGTTTAAATTGTTCTCTTGGTGTGAGTAAGTTGTCCAGGTTTCACTGCCATAGAGAAGAGTACTAAGGACACAGGCTTGATAGACAAGGACTTTTGTTTTGGCAGTAAGCTTCCTGTTCTCCCAGACTCTGTTCTCCCTTACCAATCCGGATGTTGATTTCCTGATCTAGGGATAATTTGCTATTTACCACTGATCCTAGATATGTAAAATGGTCTACTATCTCTAGTTCGGCGTCGTCAATAAAGATTGATGGTACCCCATGTGCACCTTGTGACATAATCTGTGTCTTCTTTTTGCTAATTGTTAAACCAAATTCAGAACAAGCATTGGAGAATGCAGATAGTAGACATTGCAATTCTTCCTCAGAGTGGGTCGTAACTGCAGCATCATCTGCAAAAAGCAACTCTCTGATCAGTACCCTCCTAATTTTGGTCTTAGCCTTCAATCTCTGAGCATTGTAGAGGCCGCCATCTGAGCGTGAGTGAATGTATATACCACTATCCTGATCACGAAATGCATATTTCAGTAGAAGTGAAAAGTATATTCCAAAGAGGGTGGGAGCTAGTACACAACCTTGCTTAACTCCACTCTTGATTTCAAATTCTTCAGAAGTTGCACCATCAAACTTGATTATACCCTTCATGCCTGTGTGGAACGATTCCACAATGGACAGAAGAGTTGGTGGGCAGCCAATCTTCTTTAGTGCCTTGAACAGACCCTCACGACTGACCAAATCAAATGCCTTTGTGATGTCGATGAAGGCAATAAACAGTGGTTGATTCTGTTCACTGCATTTTTCTTGCATTTGTCGCAATGAGAATATCATATAAGTGGTAGACCGGTTCTGTCGAAAGCCTCACTGTGATTCGGGGTAGACTTGATCTCCTAGGACTTGAAGTCTGCGCAGAACAATTCTGGCAAATACTTTTCCAACAATACACAGAAGTGAGATACCCCTATAGTTGTTACAGTCGCTCCGATCACCCTTGTTCTTGTACAGCGTTATGATGTTTGAATCTTTGAAATCCCGTGGGACTTGTCCTTCTCGCCAGCATAGCTCTATTAGCTGGCGGATCTTAGAGAGTGTGTCCTGCCCACTCCTGATAATCTCTATTGGAATCCCATCCTTACCTGGGGCCTTGCCAGATGCAAGTTCATTTATAGCACACTTAACTTCTGTTATGGTGGGAAGTGTGTCCAGGTGGTCAAGAGTTGGTAGAGCCTCTATGGCGTTAAGGGCATCATCCGCTAGTTTGGTCTCACTTGAGTAAAGCTCCAAATAGTGCTCTACCCATCTGTCCATCTGCTGTTTCTTATCAGTGATGACTTCTCCAGTCAAGGTTTTCAGCGGTGCAATTCTTTTGATCACTGGACCACAGGCTTTCTTTATTCCTTCATACATGCTTCTTATGTCTCCCTTATCACTTGCGATTTGAATGGACTCACATAACTTGATCCACTAATCATTTGCACACTGCCTGGCAGCCTTTTGCACATCCTTCCTAGCTTGCCTTAGCTCACTCAGAGTGTTACGCGTTGTTACCAGTTATCGGTCATTTTTGTAAGGGCACAATGGCATGAATATTTAGGTCGAAACCCGGATTGACTGTCAATTCTTAGATCTTTGTTAATTAAATGATGTAGTGTTATTTTACGCATGTGTTTTTCTAATGGCTTCGATAGCGACGATAGTAAGGAAATAGGTCTATAATTACCGAAGACGCTAATATCAGTTGAGCCATTTTTAAGTAGAGGAAACACTTTAGCAGCTTTAAAGGCAGATGGAAAGTAGTTTTCGGACAGGCACTGGTTATATATGAACTTTAAGGACTCACTAATAATTGGTGCAGCATACCGAAGAATTCTATTACTGATACCATCTAGGCCTTCTGAATTTGTTGCTTTGAGATTCGACAGATATTTATATACTTCTGTAACAGACATCAAGGGAATCTCAGGGGGAATATTTCTAGAGAATGATGACAGTGCACTTAAATTACATACTGAGTCTGGTATTGAGGACTTTAGATTCTCTATTTATGATTGAAAGAAGTAACTGAAATCCTCGCATGTTATAGAGTTTGGTATTGCTGACTCTGAAGCTTGTTTCTTGTTGGTTAGCAAGTTAATAGCCTTCCATATATTTGTGTTATTTGATTTATCTACAATCAAATTTTTGAAATGATCTTTCTTTATCCTACGAATTTCATATTTAACTTTATTTCTTAGTCTGCGGTAATTGATAAAATCTCTATCTTTGTGTGCTGTATCTCGTTCTCTCATGATTACGAGAACTTCGCTAGTGACCCACGGGGACTTATGTTGATTTTTGACTCGAACTTCTTTGACTGGCACATGTTTATCAAATACATTGTAGACTGTCTTTGTCCAGTAAGCTAGTGCATCATCCGGATCAGGAAGTTGGTAAACATGTTCAAGGGCTGCATTTTTTAAGTCGTCTAAAAATAAATTTTGGTTGAGAGCTTTAAACTTTCTAACTTTGATGTTTAAATGTTTATTTTTAGGAGTTTTGATCCCAATTTTCTACCATGTACAACATATTGTGTAATGGTCACTAACTGCACTAACAGGAACAGAACATTCAGTAATATTAACTGGACAAGTAACATATATATGATCAATTATAGTTGAGGAGGTGTCTGTAACTCTTGTGGAGTCAGACAGACAGACAGACAGACAGACAGACAGACAGACAGACAGACAGACAGACAGAGACAGGCTGATAGACAACATACAGCCGGACAGATTTCAAGTATTTAGGCAGACAGGTAAGTATGTAGTGGGTAGCCAAATTGCACACACATTAAAAGACATAATGAACCCTTTACATGACTTACGGCATAATGTGTATACCATGCTAAACACACATTTTTTTAAAGGAAACAGCTTTCATTAATTCATTCATTCATTAATTCATCCATTCATTCATTCATAGTGTTCCGTGCGTTAAGCGTGGGCGGTCATGTTTCGTGATCTTACACGATCACCTGAATCGTGGATCAGCTCTGTGGTCTTGTCTCGTCCATGCCATGTGGTCAAGCCATACAGGTGTTTACTTCTGTGTCTTCCTCATGTTCTTTTCTCCTCAATCTTGTCAGTTGTCTACTTTATTTCTTCTCATAACGTGCCCTAAAATTTGATTACGTCTAATTTCTCAAACCTGTTTGCGGCTTTCATTTGCCTCTTGTAGGAAAGGTTTGCACATTGGTTTTTCTGACTGTCCATGGTGTTCTTTACATTTTCCTCAGAAACTACATACCCACTGCCACTATATGTTTTTCAGCTTGTCTGCGCATCGCCCAAGTTTTACATCCATACACAAGTACAGGTTCTATGTAGCACCTCAATACTCCTTTTCTCGTTGCAATTTACATCCTTTCACTGGTAAGTATGTTTTCCATCTTGCAAAAGGCTATCTTCGCCTTGGCGATTCTGGTTCTAATCTCTTAAAGGCACCTCCCCTCAAACTGTTCCGAGATAGTTGTACCGATTCACTTGTTCAAGAATATTCCCATTGATCTTTATATTTATATTCTTATATATATGTTGTGAGCTGTGGATTTCACGTGGAGCGCTTTTACATCTGTCTGCAGTTTTGTATTGTGAACTGCATGTTCAGAAAATGGTGGCGGCCGGCTGCTGAACTAGCTAGTTTTGTATTATGCAGTAATGTATGTGATGCTGCTGCTTTTCTAGTGACAGCAGCCTATATCGATGATGAAATGTAATGCCCTTTCCGGACTGTTAAGTTGACATTCTGGCAGCGGATTTATGCATGTACTTGTCTGTGCTTGCTGTTGCTTTTTGGTATTGCTGGTTGTTCCAATTTTCACATGGGACAACGAAGAGCATTTTGTGTGATATTACCTGGCACAGGAACAGAGCATTATGCCATGAAGTTGGAACAGCGTCTAACCAACCAACCAACCGACTAACTAACTAACTAACTAACTAACTAACCAACGATAAATGTACTAAAAAGTAAACGCACGCTCAAGACTACAAACAACATAAAATTAATAAAAAACATCAGATGGCATGCGGGGTTGAATGGAGATGATCGCCAATGCTTGCCGCAGGCACAGGTTTAAAAAAAAAAAAAAGAAAAAAAAAAAAGAATTACATTCCAGTTCACAAACTTCTAACAGGGCACTTTCTGGTGTATTTGAGCACCTCCATACAATTAACGTATATAGTTTGTTTCTGCCTCGCTTCATTGCAATTAAAGTATATTGTTTTTTTTTCTATGGTCGTGTGTTTGAATCCACACAGTAGTGGTTGTTTTCTAATCATCTCAGTTGACGACATTCTCACTTTCTTCTCTGACATACCTTTGTAAAGTGACATACACTGTGAGACAGTTTGAAACATCAAGATTTATTATGTTTAATGTGCGAATGGCAGTGAATCTTGGAATGTAAATGAACAAAGTAAGAAGAAATTAGAAGCAACAGAGATGTGGTTCCTGAGACGAATGTTGCGAATTCATTGGACTGCCAGAGTAACTAGCGATGACTGCCTGAAACAGGCTAATGAAACTAGAACATTATATGCAACAATAAGACAGAGACAAACATCTTTCTTCGGTCATATGATGAGAAGAGAGGCATTGGAGAACATCGTAACAACTGGAAAGATTGAGGGGTAGAGAGGCAGAGGCATACCAAGAGAAATGATGCTGGATGGATTGAGACGGTGGCATGGAGGAATATCATCAGCAGAGTTGATCCAGAAAACCAAAGACCGAGATCTGTGGAGAGCCATGAACGCCTACGCCAGCTGGCACGGCACTTGATGATGATGATGAATGTGCGTGTCTCTATTTCTTGTTATATCCAGCCTCATTGCGCTGGCAATATACGTCCAGATATCTGCAATATAAAACATGACATAAATGTTTGCACACAATAGTCACAAACAACAGGTTGCACAATTTATTATCTGGTATATGTTATTGCATCTCATCAGGTGCCTTCTAAAATGTTATTTGCACATCCTTGAAAGACGTCGCAGTCAACCTCAGCAATTTTTGGCGGTTTGTGATTTCTTTGCATGTTTACGTACAGTAGTTTGCCATTGCTTTCTGAACAACATACACCCATACCATTGTATGAAAAACAGTACAAGACGGCCTTCTTTCATATCGCCGGCAACTGTGTTTCGAGCGCATTATGCGGGATTGTAGAATGAGTTTTTAACCCCTTCGACACAGCCTCGACTTATTGACAGGCGCCTACAGTTTAGTTATATGTCTCATAAAATGAATCTGTGAATCACATTTTGACTGAAGTATATAAAACATATAGTTATCTGATGCCGGGCTCCCTGGTCTAGGGATTAGCGTCTTTCTTAATAATTCCGTATACTCTCGTGAGTGACGTGATGTGCGCGAGAATTGGTAGCGGTTCTCACCGGCCGTTAACTTAGGGGTATGTGAGCCGATTGCCCAGAAAGCAATGGCAAACTACTGAGTGTAATCATGCTAGTACACCAACAGCAGCTGAAAAATGCTGGTGTTAACTGCAACGTCCTGTAAGGGATATGCAACATTAAAAAAAGTGTCTGATACTGGTAAAATGGGGAGCATTTGTTATACTCATGGTAATCGCAGTCATAATGAAGGCTTTCTGTGTGCAGAATCCCGGTTTTACATGCATATCTGCGCAGGCTTCGGAGTATTTGAGTAAACGTTTATAACTCGTCGAATACAGTATAGGTAACGCCCCTTCTTTGTTAACATTATGACCGTAAGTTAGCAGTTGTTGAGAGATGGACTGGGTTAGACTTTTAAAGTCTGTCGACTGCACCAGTATTCCCGAAGATTGATTTTGTTTGTGTGTGTATATGTGTGTGTGTGTGTGTTTTTTTTTTTTGCGCTCGCTTGCTTTAAACTCAAGCATAGTCCATACACATTACTTCTAGTAGTGCTGGTCTGAATTTTACGTTTGGATTAGCTTTCCTTATTAACAGTGTCCATCGCCATCAGGCGAACCCACTCCGACTTGAGAGGTACTTGTATTTTACGTCCCCAAGTCAAGGACAATAGGTCAACGTTTTAGTCCAAGTGTCCGTTATAGTAAGTAGACATATCATCGTCATTGCACATCGAAATATTCAGTCCATAAGTGCTCGGATCCCCTACCCAGTGAATCGTATAGCGGCAAACGACTTCAGTTCTGTGGTGGTTTATTAATCTTCATTGGCTTTCTGCGTAGGGTTCTTGTTTGGCCACCCCACTTTTAATTTGCTGTTCTCGCAGTCTGGCCATGGTTGTAGATTGACAGTCATCACTTGCTTCTCGTAGCGCATTCAGTATATCAGCATGGTCCATGGTTTGACCGTCTTCCACAGTAGCGTCACCTGCAAGCCTATCAGCTTGCTCATCTATATCTATAAAACAAAGTGTATGTGTATATGTATGTAAATATGTATGTATGTAAATATGTATGTCCTTTATTTGTTCGCTAACGGCCCATCCGATTGAGATGAAATTTTCTACACGCCTTCCTTTCATTCCAGAGTTGTCAACTGTCATAGTTTTTTTTTCTTCTTCCTCCTCCTCCCTCCTCCCCCTCCCAAAATACGTACGTAAATATATGATGATGATGAAAGAATCCCCGAACCAAAACGCTAGGGAAAGGGAAGAAAATGACGTGACTACACAGAATCGTCACACGGCAATCATCATCATCAAGTGCCGTGCCGGCTGGCGTAGGCGTTCATGGCTCTCCGTAGATCTCAGTCTTTGGTTTTTTGGATCAACTCTGCTGCTGATATTCCTCCATGCCACGGCAATATCAATAACAATTCATCTTTTTATGTGTAAGGAAGTTATCTACAGTCGTGTAGAAGGGAAGAACTAGACGAGTATGAATTCGGAATGGCGAACTCTCTCCTTCTCTCTTCTCCTCCCTCCTCCTCCCTCTACCTCCTCCCTCCACCCTCCTCCTCTTCTTCCTCCCTCTCATCCCTCCTCCTTCTCCCTCTTCCTTCTCCCTCTTCCTCTCCTCCTCCATCCTCCTCCCTCCTACTCCCTCCGACTCCTCCCCCTCCTCCCTCATCTTCCCTCCTCCTCCCTCTCCCTCCTTATCCCTCCTCCACCTCCTGCCTCCCTCCTCCTCCTCCTGCCTCCTTCTCCCTCATCATCCTCACTCCTCCTTCTCCCTTCTTCTCCCTCTTCCCTCTTCCTCCTCCTCCTACCTCCTCCCTCCTCCTCCCTCTACCTCCTCCTCCTCCCTCCACCCTCCTCCTCCCTTCTCCTCCTCTTCCTCCTCCCTTTCCTTCCTCCTCCTCCTCCCTCTACCTCCTCCTCCCCCTACCTCTTTCCTCCTCCCTCCTCCTCCTCTTCCACCTCCCTTTCCTTCCTCCCCTCCTCATTCTCCCTCCTTCCTCCTCCTCCTTCCTTCTTCTCCCTCTGCCTCCTCCCTCCTCCTCCTCCCTCCTCCTTCTCCTCCTCTCCCCTCCTCCTCCTACCCTCTTCCCCTCCTCCTTCTCCTCCCTCCTCCCTTTTCCTCCCTCCTCCTCCCCACTCTTCCTCCTACCCTCTTCCTCCTACCCTCTTCCTCTTCCCCTCCTCCCTATCCCTCCTCCTCCCTTCACATTCCTCCTCCTCCCTCTTCCTCCCTCCTCCTCCTCATCCCTCCTTCTCCCTCCTCCTCCTTCTTCCTCCCTCCTCCCCCTCCTCCTTCCTCCTCCTCCTCCCTCCTCCTCCCTCTTCCTCCTCCTCATCCCTCCTCCCTTCTCCTCCTCCTCCCTTCACATTCCTCCTCCTCCCTCTTCCTCCCTCTTCCTCCTCCTCCCTCCTCCTCCTTCTTCCTCCCTCCTCCTCCTCCCTCCTCCCCCTCCTCCTTCCTCCTCCTCCCTCTCCTCTTCCTCACTCCTCCTCCTCCCTCCTCCTCCCTCTACCTCCTCCCTCCTCCTCCCTCTTCCTCCTCCTCCCTCCTCCTCATCACTCCTCCTCCCCCTCCTCCCTCTCCGCCTCCTCCCCCCTCTACCTTCTCCTCCTCCTCCCTCCTCCTCCCTCTATCTCCTCCCTCCTCCTCCCTTCACATTCCTCCTCCTCCCTCTTCCTCCTCCCTCCTCCTCCCTCCTCCTCCTCCCTCTACCTCCTCCCTCCTCCTCCCTTCACATTCCTCCTCCTCCCTCCTCCTCCTCCCCCTCCTTCTCCCTCCTCCTTCTCCCTCTTCCTCCTCCCTCTTCCTTCTCCTGCGCCTCCTCCCTCCTCCTACTCTCTCCTCCTCCTCCCTCTCCTCCTCCTGCTCCCTTCTCCTCCTGCGTTCTCCTCCTCCCTCCTTCTCCCTCCTCCTCCCTCTTCCTCCTCCCTCCTCCTCGCCTCCTCCTCCACACTACTCCCTCCTCCTCCTAATCCCTCCTCCTCCCTCCTATTCCTCCCTACTCCTCCTGTCTCCTCCCTCCTCTTCCCTCCTCCACCTCCCTCTTCCTCCTCCCTCCTCCATTTACCCAAGACAGACAGACAGTCAGACAGATAGTCGGGAACGGGAACTTATATGACTACTTATATGAATTAAATGAAATTCTCCCCACCAGGAGTTGGGCGATGCCGGGTCAGACAGACAGACAGATAGATAGTCGGAACGGGAACTTATATGACTACTTATATGAATTAAATGAGATTCTCCCCATCAGGGTCTGGGCGAAGACGGGCCGGGTCAGACAGACAGACAGACAGACAGACAGACAGATAGTCGGTAACGGGAACGAGAACTTATATGACTACTTATATGAATTAAATGAGATGCTCCCCACCAGGGTCTGGGCGAAGCCGGGCCGGGTCAGCTAGTTCTTTATAAATATGGGTAAATAATAATACAGTGAGACTTACTTCTTAAACTCGTCTACTGTCTTCACTCCATCCTTGTTTACATCAATCAATGTGAAATCTGTCTCCGCATCACAGAGGGAGATAACACCGTCGTTATCAATGTCAAGCAAATTCAGTATCCCTTCTTCAAAGCCTGGAAATTGATGCAGTAATAAAACGATACATTATGAAGGCGGTAACTGTCCATTACAGACACGTGAGGTCGATATAAGGAGGAAAGGATATGACGTAGATTTTCCATAAACAGGAGTGCTTCGAGAATGTAACAACATATTATTGGATTGTCCTTCTTCTTTTGCCTTGTAATTTTCTTCTTCTTCTTCTTCTTCTTCTTCTTCTTCTTCTTCTTCTTCTTTTCTTCTTCTTCTTCTTCTTCTTCTTCTTCTTCTTCTTCTTCTTCTTCTTCTTCTTCTTCTTCTTCTTCTTTGATTTTCCTTCGCCCTCCTCTTATCTATGGGTAGATATATTTATTTTCCCTAACAATGTTGTCATGACGGCGGCCTTATTGCCTATTCTTTGCGATTTCCAACCGCCGTGGGGTGTTCAACGAGCACACCGTGCACACAGGACCTCCTGTTTGTCGTCCGTATCTGAGACGGCTAGTTGTGCTATCCCCCAGCCAGAGAGTGAGAGAGGGAGAGAGAGAGAGAGAGAGAGAGAGAGAGAGAGATCACATGGACGTGTGACGTCATTAGACAGCAATAATTCTTGTACACATGGCCACCCCTGTACAGAGATCTAACCCGCTACCTTGTGAGCCCGAGGCAGATTGTACCGTGTTAAGTTGAGTTGTGTTGGGTTGAGTTGTGTTGGGTTGAGTTGTATTGAGTTGAGTTTAGTTGTGTTGAGTTGAATTGAGCTGTGTTGATTTGTATTGAGTTGAACTGAGTTGTGTTAATTTGGGTTGAGTTGAGTTGAGTTGAGCTGGGTTGAGTTGAGTAGAATTGAGGGGAGTTGAATTGAGTTGAGTTGAGTGCAGTAAAGTGGAGCTGAGTCAAGGACCGACATCACAGCACTCGAGACATTCCCATTCGTGCTCCGTTCTCATCTGCAACAGACAGCGAAGAGTGCCTATACAAATAGTACCAGTAGCAGTAGAAGGAGTGTATGTATGTAGGTCAGCTACAAATCTACCTGGGCGTTATAAGTCTGCCTGGGAGTTATAAGTCTACCTGGAAGTTACACGTCTACCTGGGAGTTACAAGCCCACCTGGGAGTTACAAGTCTACCTGGTAGTTACAAGTCTACCTGGGAGTTACAAGTCTACCTGGTAGTTACAAGTCAACCTGGTAGTTACAAGTCAACCTGGGAGCCACGGTCAGTTACAAGTCTACCTGAGAGCCGCGGGGAGTTACAAATCTACCTGGGAGTTAAAAGTCTACCTGGGAGTTACAAGTCTACCTGGAACTTACAAGTCTACCTGGGAGCCGCGGTCAGCTATAAGTCTACCTGGGAGCCGCGGTTAGCTACAAGTCTACCTGGGTGCTACAAGTCTACCTGGATGCTACAAGTCTACCTGAGAGCCGCGCTTAGCCACAAGTCTACCTGGGAGCCGCGGTCAGCTACAAGTTTACCTGGGTGCTACAAGTCTACCTTAGAGCCGCGGTTAGCCACAAGTCTACCTGGGAGCCGCGGTCAGCTACAAGTTTACCTGGGTGCTACAAGTCTACCTGAGAGCCGCGGTTAGCCACAAGTCTACCTGGGAGCCGCGGTCAGCTACAAGTTTACCTGGGAGCCGAGGTCAGCTACAAGTCTACCTGCGAGCCGCGGTCAGCTATAAGACTATTTGGGAGCTTCCGTTAGCTACAAGACTACCTGAAGTCCACCTGGTAGCTGCGGTCAGCTACAAGTCTACCTTGCAGCCGTGGTCAGCTACAAGTCTACCTGTGAGCCGTGGTCAGCTACAAGTCTACCTGTGAGCCACGGTCAGCTACAAGTCTACCTGTGAGCCCCGGTCAGCTACAAGTCTACCTGTGAGCCCCGGTCAGCTATAAGTCTACCTGGGAGCCGCGGTCAGCTACAAGTCTACCTGGGTGTCACGGTCAGCTGCAAGTCTACCTGGGAGCCGCGGTCAGCTACAAGTCTACCTGGGAGCCGCGGTCAGCTACAAATCTACCTGGGAGCCGCGGTCAGCTACAAGTCTACCTGGGAGCCGAGGTCAGCTACAAGTCTACCTGGGAGCCACGGTCAGCTACAAGTCTACCTGGGAGCCACGGTCAGCTACAAGTCTACCTGGGAGCCACGGTCAGCTACAAGTCTACCTGGGAGCCGCGGTCAGCTACAAGTCTACCTGGGAGCCACGGTCAGCTACAAGTCTACCTGTGAGCCCCGGTCATCTACAAGTCTACCTGTGAGCCACGGTCAGCTACAAGTCTACCTGGGTGTCGCGGTCAGCTACAAGTCTACCTGGGAGCCCCGGTCAGCTACAAGTCTACCTGGGAGCCACGGTCAGCTACAAGTCTACCTGGGAGCCGCGGTCAGCTACAAGTCTACCTGGGAGCAGCGGTCAGCTACAAGTCTACCTGGGAGCCACGGTCAGCTACAAGTCTACCTGGGAGCTGCGGTCAGCTACAAGTCTACCTGGGAGCAGCGGTCAGCTACAAGGCTACCTGGGTGTCGCGGTCAGCTACAAGTCTACGTGGGAGCAGCGGTCAGATACAAGTCTACCTGGGAGCCGCGGTCAGCTACAAGTCTGGGAGCCACGGTCAGCTACAAGTCTACCTGGGAGCCGCGGTCAGCTACAAGTCTACCTGGGAGCTGCGGTCAGCTACAAGTCTACCTGGGAACCACGGTCATCTACAAGTCTACCTGGGAGCCGCGGTTAACCAGTATCTAAGCACCTGCTTGTCGGCTCAGTGATTATGAGTTCGAATCCTCGAAAGACGGATTTTCTTAAATTATTCCGGGCTCTCATTTAGGCCAATGGCTAAACCGAGTACCAGGAAATATCTTGGAAAGTAAAGACGAATGATTTGCTACTTACCTTTCCACCCACCTAATGCCGATTGTTTTATACAAATGTTTTCTAGCGTTATATGCACATTGATTCTCAAGTTGTGTAAAGGATCGTTACTTCTATTAAACAAAATTTTACTAATCTGCCTAACCAACTGTGTCTACCTAGTTACTTAAAACTTGTCTGTATGTATGTCTTTCTGTCTGTCAGTATATGTGCCCGTCTCTTTGTTTGTCTGTCGTATACACAAGAATCGGTTCTGTTCTCTGTTACAGCCAGACAGGTTGGAGTCAGACACACACACACACACACACACACATACATACATACATACATACATACATACATACATACATACATACATACATACATACATACATACATACATACATACATACATACATACATACATACATACATACATACATACATACATACATAAAGACGGACAGACAGACAGACAGACAGACAGACAGACAGACAGACGGACAGACAGAGATGGATGGATGGATGGATGGACGGACGGACGGACGGACAGAAGGACGGACGGAAGGACTGACGGAAAGACAGACAGACAGACAGACAGTTAGATAAATAGATAGATAGATAGATAGATAGATAGATAGATAGATAGATAGATAGATAGATAGATAGATAGATAGATAGAGAGATAGAGAGATAGATAGATAGATAGATAGATAGATAGATAGAACGAACGAACAAACTTTATTTTCAAAGGGTTAAGAATTGGGCACGCAGGCCCGTCTAACATTCTGCCCTTCTATCACTCTCTTTCATACATTATTTCATTCACACATCATTCAAGGCTAACAAAGAACAGCAACAATATAAAAGATATGCATTATAAAGGCATGGGCAAAATGCGAACATCAAAACTACACGACACAGTAATATTAGATAATGGTCTGACACTTGTTATTAGCCATGTGGAATATACTGGCCTACATAAAGGGGACTGGCTGTTATACTAGGGTTTTGTTATTATTATTATTACCTCTATTATTAAGGGGGAAGATAATCCGTATTGAGATAGTGTTCGAATAATTTGCGATTATATGAATAGGGATTGGTGATGTCTTTGATTTCTTGTGGAAGATTGTTCCACAGCTGAGCTGCAGAGTGCGTTAAGCTTGTTTTGTATTAGTCAATCCTAGGCTTCGGAATGTGTAGTATATTTAAACGTTTACTGTGTCTAGCATTATATTTAAACAATGGCCAAAGGTAATTTGGGGCATTCCGATGCAGGATTTTGTGAATTAGTTTAGCTTTATTGAAAAGCAGGCGTTTGCGGAATGGTAGTAACTGAAGGCGTTTATACAGGCTAGGATTGTCAGATAAATGTTTGCTATAAATTAGACTCATGGCCCGTTTCTGGAGTGAGTAAAGTCGCTTGGTGTTTGAATTAGAACAACCGTCCCAGATTGTGGAGCAGTAGTCAAAGTGTGTCTGTATATGAGAAGTATAGAATAGTTTCCTTGTGTCCTCATCAAGGAAGTTTTTAATTTTTGCGAGTTGGTAGACTTGTTTCGCTGTTTGTTTAATGAGCGCTTGAACGTGGGAATTAAAGGTTAGGTTTCTATCAATGATTACGCCTAATGTTTTGTGCTCAATTACACTTTCTACTGGCATGTTATCGATGTGAAGTTGAAGTGATGTGTGTGAGCTTAGAGTTTGAAGTCTTTGTCTGGTTGTTAATAACATTGCTTTTGTTTTAGTGATGTTAATTTGCATACGGTTTGACGGTACTTCAATTTTAATTCACCGCAAACAAAGAAGAATCCTTCGAGCCTCATTTGCATCGGTCCGGCAATCATTTTGCGGTTTAGTGTTGTTCGGTGGACTGCTAGACCGATCGATGGATGTTTTTAAGTTTTTGGGCCCGTAGGGCTTTCACTGTCGACGACAGTGAGGGCCCTACGGGCCCAAAACTAAAAAAAACATCCATCGATCGGTCTAGCAGTCCACCGAACACTAAACCGCAAAATGATTGCCGGACCGATGCAAATTAGGCTCGAAGGGATTCTTCTTTGTTGCGGTGAATTAAAATTGAAGTACCGCTCCACCTAACTACATTATTTAATTCTTGTTGTAAAGACGACTCCAGTAAAATACAGTTTTCAGCGTTTGTGTACACTGTACAGTCATCTGCAAATAGATCGCAGGACGACGAAAGATGCAAAGGTAGATCGTTAATATATATGGCAAATAATAGAGAGCCAAGAATAGAGCCTTGCGGTACTCCAATATTGAAGGTAGTGGTTTGAGACAGAGATTTATTATGTGATACTACTTGCTTTCTGTTTGATAGAAAAGATGATATTAGAGTGACTACATTAGGGCCAATTTTCATTGTCTCAAGTTTTTAAATTGAAATAACATGGTCTATCATATCAAATGCTTTCTTGAAATCAATAAACACAGTTCCACATAGACTGTTGCTGTTTATATTCTGGTGCCAATTTTCTATCATGTTTGTTAGGGCCGTATGGCAAGAATATTTTGGTCGAAATCCTGATTGGCTGTCAACAATAAGCTTGTTGCGAACTAAATACTGTAAATTTACTTTATGGATGTGTTTTTCTAGTGGCTTAGATAGTGATGATAGTAAGGAAATAGGTCTGTAATTGTTTGGGAGACCATTGTCCAATGAACCAGATTGAAGAAGAGGGTACACTTTAGCGATTTTGAGAGCTGATGGAAAGTGGCCTTTGGTGAGACACTGATTATATACATAGGTTAGTGATGTACAGATCACTGGCGCAGCACAACGGAGAAATCCGGTTGCTGATTCCATCTAACCCAGATGAGGTTGTGTTTTTTAGGTTACTGAGGTAAGTGATTACTTCAGTGATTGTCATTAGCGGTATGTCGGAAAGAATATCGCGGGAGCATCTATTCTCACAAAACGATGACAATAAAGATAAGTTGCAAGGAGAATTAGGTATTGAAGCCTTCAACTGGTCTATGTCAGTTTGAAAAAAAATTACTGAATTGGTCGCATGTAATATGATTTGATGGTAAAGAATTTCGGAGGTTATACTTGTTTGTCAAAGTGTTAATTGCCTTCCATATATCCTTACTATTTGTTTTATCCATTACTAAGTTCTTAAAGTAATTTTTCTTTTCCTGTCGTATGTTATATTGAACATTGTTTCTAAGAGTATGGTATGCACTGAGATCTCGCTTTTTATGTGCTTTATCTCTGTCTCTCATAATTTCAAGTATTTCCTGGGTGATCCAAGTTGTCTTGACGTGGTGTTTTACTCGAACTTCCTTGACTGGCACATGTCTATCAAAAAACATCAATAAAGGTTTTCATCCAGAATTCCAGAGCATCATCCGGGTCAGGAAGCTGATAAACATTGTTTAGAGGTGAACTGAGCAAGTCCTGTAAAAATGCGTTTTGGTTGAAATTTTTGTAATTTCTGTATTTTACACTTATGTGTTTATGTTTAGGAGTTTTAATTCCTTTTTTAGACCACGTGCAGCATATTGGGTAGTGATCGCTCATTGCACAATTGGGTACGGTGCATTCTATGATGTTGTCTGAGCAAGTTACATAAATGTGATCTATGACTGTTGAAGATGACTTTGTTACTCTAGTAGCTTGTTGTACTATTTGTTGGAAATTGTATGATGCAATTATATTTCCCCATATTATGTTGGATTTGTTGGTGTCAATGTTAAAGTCTCCGAGTAGTATAATTTCCTTCCCAGAAGCGAAAATCACATCCATCATGGTAGTGAAGTTTTCGTACCAGACTGTCCAGCACTGGGATTTCGATAGAGGCAGCCAATTATCAGGGGTGTGCGGTTTTGAAGTTTTAGCTCTAACCAAATACATTCTATTTCGCAAGTTTCAAAGTCTAGCCTGCGGTGCGCATTTAGTAAATTAGAAACATAGGCTACTAAGCCTGTCTCTTGTTTCCTACAGGGATCCCTTCTACAAACTTTATACCCTTTAATAGAGATGTCCTCATCTGAAATTTTATCATTAAGCCTACTTTCACTAAGGCCGAATAAATGAAAATTTTGATTAAGAATAGAAGATAACTCTGGTAGCTTGTTAAATAAGCTGCAAATGTTTAAGTGTCCAAGGCGTACTCCTGACTTATTGAGCCAGTGTTGCTACTTCTAAGACATTTCATCCATGAAGAAATTGTAAATTAGTCAAAGTTAAGCAAAAATACAAGATCATAAAAAAATCACAATTACATTAACTTACAAAATATCAGTAATACAAATCGATAAGTAAATGACAATATTATAACGATATAACTAATTAGACAAACGAATATAATGCAAACAAGGAACAAACCGAATTAAAGAACATACAACAAATAATTAACCTGAAAAGAAAAAAAAAACTACTTCACAAGCTAAGTACCAACTGTTATCCAAAAGTTAGTTAGTTAGTTAGTCGACAGATCATCCTCGTTGCACATCGGACCATTCAGTCCATAAGTGCTCGGATCCCCTCCTCAGCAAATCCCGCAGCGTGTAGCGGCTAACGACGCCAGTTCTGTGTTGGTTTATCAATCTTCTTTGGCTTCCTGCGTAGTGTTCTTGTTTGGCCACCCCTCTTTTAATTTGCTGCTCTCGCAGTCTGGCCATTGTTGTAGATTCACAGTCATCACTTGGTTCTTGCAAAAGTCTCACTTCTCGTAGAGCATTCAGAATGTCAGCCTGGTCCATGGCGCGTCCGCCCTCCACAGTAGCCTCACCTGCGAGCTTGTCAGCCCGCTCATTTCCTTGTACTCCCGCATGCCCTGGCACGAAGATGAAACTAATCTTTGCCAGCCGAGACCGCTTCAGAGCCAGCAACCATTCTCTTCGGATCGACCCCTCCTCTATCCTCTTGATCATGTTCATTGAGTCGCTAAGGAAACAAGCCCTAGTGAATGTCTGTGTCTCGAGCCATGTTATTGCTTTACTTACTGCCATGACTTCCATGGTCAGGCTACTTGTGGTTTCAGTGAAAGCACCAGAGTCCTCCTTCACAATTCTCCCTCCGGCCCGAGCTGTAAAGGCCCATGAGCTTCTCACATGTCGGACGACCGACCCATCTGTGTAGATGACCGCGTCACTGTCTAGCGAATTCTCGAAAATCAACGCTTGTACTTCAGCCTCCACAGCAGCCGGATTTTCTTGTCTGCATTTTCTATCTAGTTGGATGCAAACTGAAAAGGATGTGCAGAAGTCTGTTGGCACTTGCACCCACTCCTCGCCAGGTTCTAAGTCCTCAAGTGAACACACCTGTTGAAGAATGTCTTCGGCTTGACCCATCCACGACCGTCCTCTTTTTAACCTGCTGCCCTTCACCTTCCTAATTTCACTATGCAGTGGATGCTGTGTGTTTGCGTTAATTCTGAGGTAGGCGCGTGCCCTGCAAACTTGCATTCTCTCTTCAATGGTTGGAAAATCAAGAAGGTAGCGCATCGCCCTGCATGCTGTATCTCTTGTACATCCAAGAATAATGCGCATAGCTTCATTCTGTATCCTTTCCATCCTTTCTATCTGCTTATGGCTGAGAGTCAGGATTGCCATTGCATACTCCAAAACAGACATGACCAGCCCCTCGTACAGAAGACATAGATGGCGCTGCTCACAGTTTGCTGCCGCCATCACCCGCATCGCTGCCAAACCCCGCTTGGCCTTTGTTATCACCTGGTCTATGTGCACATTATAAGCAAGGCTTCGATCAAACCGTATCCCCAGGTAATTCATTGCCTGCGTTCTTTCCACCGTCTCTGAACACAGCATTACAGTTGGTGTTGGATTGTTGACAATATGATTATTCAATGAGAACCAAGTCACTGTTGCCTTTGTTGGGTTGACCATTGCCCCAGCTTCATCACACCAAGTAGTTATGCGATTGAGTTCGGTTTGTAGTTCCACAGCAACCTCCTCTCTATCCTTACCCTGACGATACACTAAAACATCATCGGCATATGACAATGTCCTGCCAGGTCCAGTGATCTGCTCACTGGTGATTCTCACTGTGTAGGCGTTGAACAGTACCGGAGATAATGGTGATCCCTGTGGTAGGCCAGGATATATTGTTGTTGGTTCCGAAGTCCAACTGCCACATCTAAAAACTACTTTCCGTTGGAAGAGGGCTGCAGCGATCCAACTAAGGAGGAATGGACTTACGTTTAGTTCAAGAAGCTGAAACATTAAAAAATCCAGTGGTACTCTGTTGTATGCGTCCTCAAGATCAATCGCTGCAGCAACGGTTTCAGTGCCTGAGTGGAAACCTTCATAGACATCGTGGGCAAAGACTGCTGCATTGGTCCAGGTTTCTCTTTTTGGACGGTACCCACCCAGGGTAGGTGGGAAAACACCTTGCCTCTCTAGTTGGCTTGATATTTTCCTGGCAATTACCTTCTCCAGCAGCTTGCCTATTGTATTCTGCATGGTTATAATTCGATATCCCTGAATTTTTTTGTGGTCTTTGTCAGGCTTCGGCAAGGGAATCAGATAGCTGTGTAACCATTCCTCCTTGATGCTAGCACTCCCTATACTGTTGTTGTACATGTCTGCTAGTTTCTCTAGCTCATTGTCGGTACACCTATTTATGTCGTCGTATCTTATGCCATCAGGACCTGGAGCACTGTTTTTTGATCGTCGAAGCACAGCCTTGATTTCTTTCACTGTCACTGTGTCTTCATCCGAAGTGTTCTGGGCCTTGCATCTGTCTGAGGTGACCTCCTTGGCCAGATTCCGGCCTCCCATGTCTGTCTGGTTGCTCTGCTCAAGGTAGCGTTCAAAGAGGGCTTTGCCCTTGTCCTCGTCAGTCCTCTGCCAGATGAGGTCAGCACCTTGGAAGTCAGAAATGCTCTTATTCTTGACTACACCACTCATGCTTTTATGTAGTCGCCAGAACAATTTCAGTGACTTGTCTGTGCTTAATCTTTGACACACCTCTGCCCATTTTTCGCTTTTAACCACCTTGACCAGTTTTTTGAAATAGCTTACTTTTGTGTGCATCTCTCTTTCTAAGTGCAAGCAGGGACTAGGATGACCAGCTCTGTTCTTCTTGGCATTTTGCCATCTCCTTACAGCACTACGCTTATCCACCCAGGCCTTCTCCACCTCGAAACTCCACCACGGTGGCTGCTCCCAGCTTTTTTTCCTGCCCTGAAACGTTCTGCGCTTGTCACGTCTTATTTTACTCACCACATCTTGCCCTGTACTGTCATACTGGAACGTCTTTACCTTTAGCTTGTGCTGCCTGGTTCTGCCTTTCTCCACCAATATGCTGCATGGGTGGTGGTCGCTGCCATGGTGTCCTAGGACACCCCATCTACACACTGTAGTGAGTGAAGGTGAAACTAGCGCCAGATCAATAGCACTGTCCTCATCGCCTGGACGGCTTGCTGTCCTGGTGACACAGCCGCTGTTGATACAAACCAGGTCGATGGTTTCCAGTGCAGTCTCGAGCTCCTCCCCTTGTGTATTGGAGGAAGTGTTTCCCCATGATATGCCTTTAGCGTTGAAGTCACCACAGAAAATAACATTTCTCTCGTGGCCTAATATGCCACTTAAGCACTGCCACTTCTGGGCGTCCACACTCGCATTGCGGGCATAAACATTAACCAACACGAATGGTATACTGGAATGAACTCTCAACGCCTGTATTTGTATATCGTCACTGTTCCAACTGGACATGTCTAGCTCTGACGCCACCATGCTGTCGCGAACGAGAATCGCCGTTCCCAGATGTCGTCTGTTGTAGAAACATTTGAAGCCGGCAATTCGGAGTAGCTGATCGCCCAGTCTCGTCTCCTGGAGTGCTACAATGTCGTTCCTGTAAACTAGGGTTTCTAAAATAGAGCCCCGTTGTTTTACACTGGCACAGTTCCAATATAGAATACGGATGTTCCTGAGTCCTAGACGGTGACACTTGAGTCTAAAACGTCTCAAGCCACCGCGCTTACCTGGCTTCTTTTTCCCTGCGCGGCTACCACGCCGCTTCGGTATGTTGACTGCTGATCGCTCGGAACACACACGTTGTTCCGCCATGTTGAAAAAACGTAAACACAGACTTTTGAGAACCACACACGCTGCTGAAAATTCACTCAAGGATGGCTTCGCTCGATGCACGAACTCCGTAGCACCCGCGCAGATCTTGAGTAGAAACTCCTGGTTTTACATCCTGGCACACCAATTACACGCAAGAAATGAATAAATCCATCCCCTACACGAAAAAGTTAACGAACACAAAACAACACGACCGTCCGTCGCCATCTTGAAACCGGAAGTAGCCGGTTATCCAAAAGAATCAATAAATGACTATACAAGTCAATGTCTCTGTTTAAAGCGGGGAGTGAAGACCCCCTCACTCAGAGTATTAACGCGATAAAAAAGATTATAAAAGATATCTAAGTGTCAATCTCTGTGACTTCAATACGAGTCAATGTTTACAGCCACGTACAATCTATATCGTTGCTATATAAATCAATAATCAAGTATGCGCATAAACTTTCTAGGAAAGGCTCTTTCTTGTACCGCGATCCGGTGTTGCTTTGTGCTGAATTGCTAGTAAATACCAGGTTGTGATGGTCCTTTGTACAGCGACATCATAAATGCCTGCCGAAGTGAAGCTGGGCTAAACCGTGTGAGGTATAACAACTCTGGGTTACAATGGAATGGATACTGTTGATTTCTCACGGGCGTGTAACAACTTCCAACTACAGGCTCTGATTCGTGGCTAACAGGAGGCTGTGGTAGCACGTTGTTGTTACTACTGGGTTGATCCTTGCTGTGGAGAAGAGGGAACGTATCTTTATAATTATCACCCTCCTGTGTGAAAGATGGCGTATTGTACGGATTTGGTGTGGTGGAAATGTTCCGTCTGGCTTGGATATCAGGTGCCGTGATTATGAGTGGTCTGCTCTCTTCTGGCCTATTGGTACTTGATGTGGCGGCAGTATGTCGTCTGGCTTGAGTTTGAGGTGGTGTAGCTAAAAGTGTCCTACGCGATCCAGTATTGGTTGTAGGTTGTGTACGTTCAGGATATTTAATATTTTTGGCGAGCAAGCTGGTGCCCAATGTAGACAAATGTACTTGATCCTTATAAAGTCGCTTTTTAGGTGCTCCTGACTGTGAAGTAAACACCGGTGTGTTGTTGATGAACTGTATGTTGTTGTGAGAACAACACTTCTGCAATATGTTGTTATTTATGTCAGCTAGACGACGCTGGAATCCATAACTCGATGATATGATGGAGGAGAAGAAAATGGACGAGTTAGGAAAAATATGACGTAATCCGTTCAAGAGCGCCAGCAGTTGAGATGTTGTGATTTGCTGGTTGTTCATGGTGTCATTGATACCAATATTAACGCTTGCCCTTTTTACATTAAGATTTACAGCCAACCTCCTAATCTTGTCTGTTAGCCGGTCAACACCAGCCCCAGGCAATGGAATTATGGAAACAATGTCTTTGTCTGTAGTAGCCATTCGGTCGCTGTATAGACCTTTCATTAGAGAGTCACCTATTATAATGTGTGTACAGTCGGGTCGTGCTGTCTGCACATGTTGGTTGTCAGTACGCCTTGCTCGTTGTTTCTCCCATTTAGCAGCATTCTGTACGTCTCCATGTGACTCTCCCTGTGTTTCCTGGAAGCGTGTGTTGTCTGTTGGCAGTGCACTATAGCACTGTACGTTTTCTGACAAATTTTCTTGAAGCACATCGAATCTGATGCTTATTTTTACACCAATGGGATAGACTGCTTGTAGCGTTTTATCTTCCTCTGGACGTTGAGGTTTTTCCGAGTCTTGTTTTGTTATTTGTGTTTGGTGAAACTGGGCTTCAAGATTCTCCGAAGTTGATACGGTGCTTGGGAATTACACGATTGTTTTTCTTAGCAATAGATTTTCCTCTCTCAGGAGAGTGATTTCTGCTTTGAGAGCAGTGTAGTCACTGCTGGTCTTGCTATTAGCTTCAATGTTCGCTGTAACAGTAGCAGTGAGCGCCTTTAAGGATTGTTCTATTACTTCAATGTGCCTATGACAATCGCACGATTGTCCATTGATAGTTGGCGTGTTATCTAAGGCTGGTATTTCTTCTGCTACTCTTACGTTGGTCTCAACGTTGTTTTGGAGGTGCTCCATTGGATATTCAATGGCCAAGAGTACTGATGGGGTTGCTGACCTCGTGTTGATGGTATTGTCCTGTTCATTCATTGTATGTGTTAGGTGAGAAACATTGTCTGCTGTGATGTCCACAGCTGTAGTTGTGGGCTGTGTAGATTCTGAGTCCTCACTCGAGACGAGCATGTTGATGATATCTTGTGTCTTTGATATGTCTCTACTCGTGAATGTAAGTATTGAGTTCTCCAGCTCGACAAAGTCTAATTTTAGCCAAGAGTTAATGTTTTCAACGCTGCCCTGAGCAAGTAACTTGTTCTTCGAATGATATAAATGTATTGTAAGGACTGGCGTCGTAATCAGATCTTCCACGTAGGCCCCGCTTCTATCTTTTCTATGTTGGATTCGTTCAGGATTGTAATAATTGATGAGGCACGTTCGAAATGCCTCATAATGGAGTGTATTGTTAAAGGATACTGTAACACATTGGTCAGAGTTGGTGTGTTGGACGACTCGGCCGACTGGATTCGCACACCTGGCTAGCTTGGTCTTCACCGCCTTCTCTTTGTTTAGTGAGTATGGTTTATTCACGGCCGATCGTAAACCGGATCTTGTGTTAACACAGTCACCTCCAGAGAGGCCTCTCCTATAGATGACATTACTGCATCATGTTATCAAACCCGTTTGAAGAATGCAGCGAACTCATTGTAGTCTAGACGCGCCGCGGGCTATTTGAAGTCATGTGTTGCGGTTCGTTTGTTTTGATAATTGAGGCAATAACACAGAGCTGATCAGGAACTTGCGATATTGTGTGCTGGCAACTTACCACGCGCTAGTCAAGCATGGTTTAATCACACGTTGTCGTTACTCGATAATTGGTAGGTTTCAAAATTGAATGACCTTACCGTCCATTTATGAAAGAAATCCTCATTTCACTAAACCACAGTCACATAAACTTAAGATATTAATTCGTATTACATCCAGTTTTAGAACTAACACAATGATATACACAGCATCTCGATTGAAATAGGCAAAACATGGATAAATTCTATGGAAAAACACGTCCGCTCGTAACCGGAAGCGGAAGAAGAAGATCTATATCTATAGATAGATAGATAGATAGATAGATAGATAGATAGATAGATAGATAGATAGATAGACAGATAGATAGATAGATAGATAGATAGATAGATAGATAGATAGATAGATAGATAGATAGATAGATAGATAGATAGATAGATAGATAGATAGATAGATAGAGACAGACAAGGCAATCAGGCATCCAGACAAATATACTGTACAACATTTCTGAATCTAAACATATTTTCACACCACAAAAAAAAAAAAAAAAAAAAAAAATAACTATAAAGAACTACTGCACTAAGTCGCACCTTCCAATTCAGGCGCATATATTCCCAGTGCTTGTGTAAATTCATCAAGAGTAATACGTCTGTCGCCATCGGCGTCCACAAGCTAGTCCAAGTATGCAGGTGAGAAAACACAAAGATCAGTTTGGAATTGTTACAAGAAACTTTCGGAAACACCAAGCATCAACAAGAAATGTTACGTTTGTATGTGTTCATCAAAGATATATTATATATTGAAACAAAAGGGTATATTGTTACATCCTGGGAACAGACAATAAAAAGTAGACCTGCTTTGTGGCGAGGGATTTACGGATACAATTCGTAATACCGCGTACCGCGTTTGAAACACAGCTGCGAGCGATTTGAAAGCAGGCCGTCTTGCGTTGAATTCCATGCAAAGGTATGAGTGCCGGTCGTTTAGAAAAGGTAAACTTGATAAGAATTCACAAACAGCCAAAATAATAATATTAATAACGTCACAAACCCAGTAATTGGTCTAGCCCCCTGAGAGTAGAAAACCGGCTAGGGGGGAAGGAGAGGCGCCGATGTCAGTGACTAATCAGACTAATGATGAGGTTTGAGGAACGTGTTGAGAGACAACTAACGACAGTTTAACAATAAAAATAAATATTATTTGAGAAATTATTCGCTTCTTGTCCGGCATTATGGAAAGGCAGATCTTTTCCAGGTGTAAATTTTCATTTATCGGGCAATGCAAGTCGCGGAAGATAAAGAAAAATGAAACAAATAACGCATTGTCAAGGTTCAGCCGATTGATCGGCTCTTGGCAGTTTAGAGTAGTTCCGCTGAGCCTAGAAATCGGCTCTTGGCAATGAATCAGTTAAATGAAACTGTGTTAGACATTGAGGTTGTGAGGAGATAAAGATAAAAATGGGAGATTAAGGGTTCGAGGGTTGATTTTATGGCACCGGGTTTTATCCCATATAGCTGCTCAGCCTCTGTCTAAGCCAGGGGTCACCAAACATTATTCACAGTGGGCCGGATAACTGACAAAATGAAGAGCACGGGCCGCATAATCATTCTGTAGAATACTTCCAAGCCAGAATGAAAGCTCTGGGGAAAAAAATGAAAAAAAAAAACAAAAAAAAAACCACAAACTAAGTTTAGCATTCCATGTTAATCACTGGTGAGTGGCGTGCAATGCACACATAATAATAATAATTTTAAAAAAAAACATGACAAAGAAAACCAACATATTTATTTACTAAAAATATTATCAAAGACGGCGACGTTAGCAAAAGAGTAGTTACACCAGACCTAGTGTGCACATTTCCGAATCTCACAAGCTAAGCAGCAATGAAAAAAAAAAAGGTTAGTGAGATTTGTGAAATTGACGTTTGGTTTCAAGATATTATCAATGTTTTGTTTCAAGATAGCATCAATGTTTGGTTTGGAATTTCTGCATCGAATCAATAGAATTGCTTTCAAATGTTCATCAGTCAATCTTGTTCGATATGTTGACTTCACAGACTTCATTTTTGAAAATGTTTGCTCACAGACATAAGTTGTTGCAAACACTGGTGCAATACCAGCGACAAAAGTTTTCAATTTCGGAAACTTAGTATCAGGTAAGCTGCGGTAAAATTCAATACGTTTTCCTTTTATGTGCTTTTCTTTCAACAAGCCAATTGCTTGCAAATCAATGAGCTCCGACTGTAGTTCAACTGGCACATCATCAAGGTTACAATCAAACGAATTCTGAAACAGAAGAATGTCACTCTCAGTTCTATCAAGATCTGAAAATCTCTCAAAAAATTCTTCTTCAAGTCACGAATAATTTATTTCGGAAAATCGATGTTGACAGCTGCCATACTTTGATGTATAGAAAAAGTTATAGATTGATGTGTGGGTTAATTCTCCAGCTCGTTCGTCAATTATTCAAAGTAAGACAATTCTATATAATGATCGCACTGAAAGACAAGCTGACCAAAACGACTGCGATCCACATAGTCCAAACTTTATATAACACGCCTGAAATATACAGCTCCCGAAATGAATGAGTTATGCCTTGCTTAAGTACACTGCACTCTCAGACGTCAAAGTACGGGCCGCTTGACATGGGTGTTCTTAATATAGACTATCACATGGCGTCATGATCGTTCCTCAGAATTCTATCATGCAAATCATACATATAATACATATATGCCAACTTACAGTTCATGTCGAGTGTGAGACTTACACTACATCTAATGGGCGAGTCAACTGCACGTGATTACTGAGTGTCACGCTGAGTACGCTGAAGGCTTGGCAGTCGTCCGTTGGGAATTCTTTCTGGCAGGCATTCTACAATCTCCTTTCGTTAAGTCTATTTAATATGACGTCTGATCCATCACTGGATATTCACTGCAGCTTCTTATACTTCGATGTAATTTTATATAAGCTGTTTTCTCAGTGTGGAACTGCCGATATTATCGCTAGCAAGCCCTGGCTCCCAAGTTACCTTTTCAGCCTAATATGGCTGTTAGTTGCGTCAATCACGTGGTCTCTCTTCGTGATTCTATGAACGCTTCGCGACACCGGTCCGTTTTCCCGGCCTGTATTGAGCAGTAATGGATTCTACTCACTTACCCTGAGTTCTGCTTTCTACCTTGCTCTTTTGCTTTATTTATTTACCTTCTATATATGTATTAACTCTTGTCCGACCCATCTTTGTATCATGGCACATCTTAGGCGATTGTAGAGTAAAACTATTTGAAACAATGAAAACGAGAAAAAAACTTTCCCCTTCCAGTTGTGCTTCAAACAATGACAGCTTTCTCCGAAATCCTTTGATGATTGTGTAGAGATCAGAGACGAGGTTATTTATCCCCTGAAGTTTCAAGTGCAGTTTATTCGTGTGGGTTGTGAGTGGACCAATAATGACAACTTTGACAGCAGGTAGGATCTGACAGCTGTGGATCAACTCTATTCTTTTCTGTGAGGAAAACATCTATTTTGTTTCGGAGCTTGTGAAAACGAAACAGGACTTTACCGCAGCTGAACTACCTCATTGATGTGTGGTAAGGCAAGTCACATAATTCAGAATCAATTTCTTCAAGAAAAGCCGGAACAGAAGGTGATTGAGTCCATGTCCCCGAATGAAGTTCACAGCAGAAATGACAGGTTTCAGTACACAACACATATCTAAGTCTTTCCCAGATTGTGCTTGCTGATGAACGATGCAGTGTATGAACAGAGCGCCTAGAATTTGCAAATCTTCCAACTGAGTCCCGATCTGCCCCACCAGACGCTTCCTAACTCCAGCCATGTTTTTCCTCCATAAACTGTAAAACCTCGAAGCTGATTCCACTGAAGGTTATAGTCTTGCAAAAAAATTTTGCACTTCCATGAAAATGTTTTTTCCAGTTGTTGTTCCATCCTTGCTGCAAACGGATGTCAACCCTTCCGTTCTCTGAAAGTCCAAATTGACACCACGAATAAACACGAGATGTTGTGACGTACTCGAGAGATCAGTAGACTCATCCAGCTCAACAATTTCTTAGTTTTCTCGCATATCCCTAGCACTATGATCTCTCTACGTTACTATGTTCTCCGCCCAACTGAACTTGCAGCTGATAGTTTCAAGCAAATCGGCTTTCTCAAGACACTAGTCATTTGTTGCTTCCATCATACACTCGTTGATGAAGTTGCCATCAGTAAACGGGTTTCCTCGTTCTGAAAGCTTATGCAATTTTTTAAAACGTGTACGAGTGACAGATTCATTCTCAGCAAACTTTCTCGCTAAGAGATTTCTCTGTGTTTCTAAACCACGTTTCATGGACTCATATTTCGCAGAGCGTAACTTTCCAGAACACTTTGAATATGGTGATAGATATTTTGTTTCATAGTGACGCCGAAGATTGTACTCTTTCAAAACCATCACTTTCGCTGCATATTACGCAACTGGTTTTCTGGTTCCTTGTTTCCACAAAGAAGTACTGTACTCCCCATTCATCATTGAAAACGCGACACTCGGCATCCAATTTTCTTTTCTTAGTAGCCATAATGAAGGGTGAGTACACGGTATCTGAAAATTACAGAGACATTAAATTAGAAACATTTTTAATAATCCTATTGAAACACAAGAACAACAGAGAACTAGGGGTCACTGGTGAAGCTACGGCTCACTAAAGGCGCATATACAGTTTATAGGTACCTTTAATAACAGAATATATCACATAATAAGGTTTGCAAAATATAAAAATATGGCCGACCTAAATAAACAGCCTAAAGCAGTGTTTTTCAACTGGGGTTCCGCGAGAGGCAGCCAGGGGTTCCACTGAAACAGACAGAAATCGCCTAAATGTAACATTTCTGCCCATCTGGTTTATTATATACAGTAGGTCAGACACTTGGATCATCGCACAGAGTTCCATGAGCAACGTACACATATGCTTAAGGATCCGCTACTACAGAGAGGTTGAAAAATACTGGCCTAGAGACCATCAGGATTAACACCTTGACCGGGGAATTTTTCTGAGCTGGGATAATGTTTTCGTAATAACACGAGGCTTCTATGGCATTTTAATGCTATGTTTGCTACTTTATTGCCTCTATTCACACTTGTAGTTCACTTACCTATCACTGTGAAACAAAGAAATCCTTGTTACATACCTATATAATGGATGACAGGCAAAAAGAAGTAAATATTTCTGGAGCGTCGGACCTGTGTTGACAGCCGAACGCATCTGGGGGGGGGGGGGAAGGGGGTAGTTAAAGACACCTGCTTGTATGTCTTATCATGGAAAACATTGTATCGTCAGAGCGTAGGTGGGGCTACCACGAGCCCGGGAAGGACTTGGGATGGCGCGAAATAAGCAAACGTTACAATAAACAAGAAAATCTGGATACAATAATTTAAAATTGAAAATAGTAAATTTAAGCACACAGCAGCTAGGGGGTCTCCGCGAGCGTGAAGATCTCATAGTATTCTAAACAGAATATTTAAATTTATATTGTATCACAACGTCTCGTGTTCCATACGTTTTATCAAGCAAACAAGAGTACCGTCGGCGGTCCTGATAAATTGACGTCGCGGACCATAGTTTGGTGACCCCTGGTCAAAACCACTGTCATTGAATGTAAGAGAGTGCTGAAGTGCTATATAGAACCTGTTTTGCTGTATGGCAGTGAATACAGCATTGGGTATGTGGATATGAAAAGTAGATATGTAAATTATTATGTAATCATATGTGTATTTAGATAATAAGTTCTTATGTAAATAGATATGTAAGTAGACATGTAGGTAGATATATAAGATGGTGGTTTATTCACATGGAATAGGATAAGTAGTTATAGCAAGTAGATATATAAGTAGCTGAGTTATTTACACCAAATACAACGTAGGGTATGTGGGTATGTAAGTGGATATGAGATTATTTTTGTAATTAGATATGCAAGTAGACATATGAATAGATATATAAGTAGATATGTAAGTAGATATATATAAGTAGGTGGGTTATTTAACGGATTACAACAATGGATATGTAGACATGTAAAGTAGATATGTAAGTTACTATGCACTTAGCTATGTATGAGGTAATATATATAAAAGGTGGGTCGTAAGAAATGGATGACAGAAGAAATTTTACACCTAATGGAAACAAGAAGACTCAACAAAAGTAATCCTACCAAATATGAAGAGATTCACACACAAGTTTTTTTTAAAGAATATTATGTAAGGAGGCACCGGCTCCGTGGCCGAGGGGTTAGCAGCTTTCTCCGCTAACCCCGAATACTCTCGTCACGTGACGCGACGAGAATTAGCAGTGGTTCGAATCGCAAAAGTGACTTATGAGAGTATGGAGCCGGTCGCTCAGAAAGTCGTGGCGTGCTGATGAGCGTAATCTAGCCTAGGAATCAACATACAGCTGAAAGATGCTGGTGTTGACCGCAATATCCTGAAACAGGATGGAAACGCGGAAAAAAAAAAAAAAAAAAAAAAAAATGTAAGGAGGCAAAAGAAGCATGGCTTGAGGAAAATTGCTTAGACGTTGAAAAACAACACAACAGTCAAAATACCAAACTAGTGCACAAAAGTATTCAGGAACTTACTAATAAAAGAACAAGTACTTCAACAGGCTGTCTAAAAACTAAAGATGGCAAAATCATAATAGAAAAAGATCAGATTCTACATGTATGGACAGATTATGTGAAAGACCTGTATAATGATAACAGAGAGGAACAGTATGATATTAGATTTAATAATGAAGGGCCGCCAATTTTGAAGATGGAGGTTCCAAATGTTCTTAAGCATATGAAAGCTGGCAAGGCCCCCGGTGCATATAACATCACAACAGAAATGATTAAAGCTTTAGAAGAATTTGGACTAGATCAAATCACCAGACTGTTGAACACATTATATGATACTGGTGATATACCTTCTGAATTATGTAACTCTGTATTTATTGCAATCCCAAAGAAATCAGGAACCTTGGAATGTGATCAACTTAACAATTAATATAATGAGCCACATCACAAAGATTTTGCTACGAATTATCATGCAAAGAGTGAGGAAGAAAATACAACCTGAAATAGGGGAAGAACAATGTGGGTTTGTAGAAGGAAAGGGTACAGTAAATGCTGTGTATATGCTGCGAACAGTTATTGAACGTGCTATAGAAGTAAACAAGGATATACACCTTTGCTTTATTGACTACACAAAGGCTTTTGATAGAGTTAGACATGTCAACATGGTAGATATGCTTGCAGATCTACAAATTGATGGGAAAGACATTAGAATTTTAAAACACATATATTGGAAACAACAAGCTGCCATAAGGATTGATAATGAAATGGGGCAATATCAACCTATTAAGAGAGGTGTTAGGCTGGGATGTGTAATGTCTCCAGATCTTTTTTCCCCAAATAGTGAAAATATTTTCAGAAATGTAGAAGATATAAATGGAATCAGCATTGGAGGACGAAACTTCAATAACATTAGATATGCAGATGATACAGTATTGATTGCAGACAATGCACAAGATCTACAACAATTAGTAGACGCAGTTGTTGTACACAGTGAGCAGCTGGGGTTGGAATTAAATGGTAAGAAGACACAGGTTATGGTCGTCACTAGGAAGAACGAAGTACCACAATGTGAGATACAAGTAAATGGGAATATTCTTCAACAAGTGAATCGGTATAATTATCTAGGAACAGTCATAACATCTGATGGGAGATGCCTTGACGAGATTAGAACAAGAATCGCCATGGCGAAAGTAGCCTTTAGCAAGATGAAAAACATTCTGACCAATAAAAAGATGTCAATTGAAACGAGAAAAAGAGTGTTGAGGGGATACATAGAGCCTGTTCTTTTGTATGGATGTGAAACGTGGACAATGTGCAGTCAAGCTGAAAAACATCTGATGGCTGCAAAAATGTGGTTTCTGAGGAAAATGCAAAGAATACCATGGGCAGACAGAAAAACCAATGACCAAGTACTACAGGAGACAAATGAAAATCGTAAACTAATTAGAGAAATTAGACGTAGACAGTCAAATTTTTTTAGACATGTTATAAGAAGAAATGGATTGGAGAACTTATTGACAACTGGCAAGATTAAAGGGAACAGACCAAGAGGAAGACCGAGAGAAAAATACAAGGATGGCTTGGCCACATGGCATGGATGAGACAGGAACACTAGGCTGATCCACGACGCTGGTGATCGAGTGAAATGGCGAGTCATGACCGCCTACACTTTCCGGCATGGCACATGATTGATACACACACACACACACACACACACACACACATATATATATATATATATATATATATATATATATATATATATATATATATATATATATATATATATATATATATATGCCGGCTCCCTGGCCTAGGGGTTAGCAGCTTTCTCCGTTAACTTCGAATTCTCTTGTGGTTGACGTGAGCGCACGAGAATTAGAAGTGGTTCGAGAAGTGACTTATGAGAGAATGGAGCCGGTCGCTCAGAAAGTCGTGGCGTGCTTGCTGATGAGCATAATCTAGCCTAGGAATCAACATACAGCTGAAAGATGCTGATGTTGACCACAATATTCTGAAACAGTATGGAAACGCGAATATATATATATATTGTTATGTAAGAGATAAGTAGACATGTAAGTAGATATTTAGGTATGTGATTTATTCACATGGAATAATGCATAGGTTAAGTAGACATGTAATCAGGTGAGTTATTTACATCGAATGCAACATTGGGTATGAAGATATGTAAGTAGATATATGCGTATTTATGTAATTAGATATTAAGTAGATATATACGTAGGTAGTTTATTTACACGGAATATTACGTAGGATAAGTAAATAAGTATATATTAAAATGTATATGTAAGTAGGCATGTTATTTATATCAGATGCAACACTGGTCCATCAAGTATGACGATGACCGTTGATTTCATCCAGTGAGGCTTGAAAATTTGGAGCCGTCAGTTCTAAGAAGGCTGGTAAGGATGCAACATTGTTTAAGTAGATATCTAAGAAAGCGTGTTATTTATATCGGACACAATATTGCTTAAGTAGATAAATAAGTAGATAACTAAGTAATTGTGATATGCATAGTGAATATGCTATACGGTAAGTAGATGTGTAAGTAGACATGTAAACATATATAAAGAGGGTTGTTTACATTGGATTAAATATTGCGTCAGTTGATACGTAAATAAATATGTAAGTAGTTACGTAAGTATATATGCAAGCATGTGGGTTATTTACAAGGAATACAACATAGGGTATGTAGATATGTGAGTAGATATGTAAATATTTATGTAATTAGATGTGCAGATATTTCCGTAAGTAGTTATGTAAGTAGATATTTAAATTGTTATGTAACTACATATGTAAGTAGATAATATGTAAGTGGATATGTAAGTAGATATGTAAGAATATTTAAAGTAGATATGTATGTAGATATATAAGTAGACATCTAAGAAGATATGTAAATAGGTGGGTTATTTACACCGAGTACAACGTTTGGGTATGCATATATATATATATGTTGATAAAAGTGTAAGTAACTGGGTTATTTGCATGGAATACATTATTAGGTACGTAGAACTTTATAAAAAGTAGAAAGTGAGTGGATATTTAAGTAAATATGTAAATAGATTAATTATTTACATCAAAAGCGCCAAAAACTTCTTTTCGATCAACGACCTGATCGTCGTTTGTGTCCAGAAAGAAAAAGAAGGGCAACGCACTGTCGTCGTTGCAGACACCCAGGGCTGCAGCAGGCAGGAGGGTCAGGCAAAGGTACAGGAATATCATCTTGACCAGCTTCTACGTTCACCTGAGGATGTATTAGGGAAAGACTTGTACATGTTTTATCGTCGTCGTCGTCGTCATCATCATCATCACCATCATCATCATCATCATCATAACTATCACCATCATCGTCGTTGTCATCACCATCATCAGCATCATCATCAGCATCATCATCGTCATCATTATTATTATCATCACCAATATTATTGTAACAGTCCTACATTGGGTTGTCATTAGTAACAGTGCGGATACGAGTTAATATGTACAGATGACAGACACAGACAGTCACTGAGGACAGGTCAGGCATGAGTTAATCCGACAGTCACTGACGCGGTGACTTAAGGTCAAGGACTAGGGCGACGAGTGCGAGTGAACACACACTCGTCTACAGGACGAATCATGGAGAGCTGAGCACATATCCGGGATAATGATACATGACAAGTAAACTTGGTACAACGGAACACAGCCAAGCAGTGTGTATTCCAGGCCATCGACAGGACAAGACTTAGTTTGGGGACTGTAGGGAATAAACGAAAGAATGCACGAATACGGTATAGGAATGACTAATAGCCGTTTGAGTGAGTGAGAGTTAGAGCGACCAGTGATATATTACCTTGCTGAAGTTAGAATTATGAATGCGATGGTTAGGACGTCCCGTGCGTAAAATGTATTAAATCTAGGACGCACGGGGTGTACATAATGTGAAACAGTTGATCTGTGTGGTCGTTGGACTTGTAGGATGACGGAAGATTGAGAGAGCAATAGTGTTTGTGAAACTGTATTTATTGATGCAATGATGGGATCCATTTGAAGATAGTATTTTAAATATGATTCCGGTTTCAGTTATCAGTTGGGATATCTTCATTGCACTCCGGACATGTCCATAGGTGCTCAGATCCTCCCCCCAGCATATGCATCAGCGTCCGGTGGCTAATAGCGCCAGTTCTGTGTTGGTTGACGCGGCGCTTTGTTTTCCCGATGTACCTCTCGCGTCTGGCTGTGCCAATTCTTACTCCCAGTTCTTTCATCCTGGACAGTGATGTGGAATCACTGAAGTCAAAGTCCTCTGTTCTCGCCATATCTTTGAGGACGTTAATAACATCGGCACGATCCATGGGCTGGCCATCTACAGGGGGTGCAGAGCCAGCCATTTTGTCAGCTCGTTCATTTCCCTCGACTCCCGCATGTCCCGGGATGAAGATGAAGTTGACTTTACGGACAACAGACTTCCGCAGCGACTCAGTCCACTGTCTACGTACAGATCCAGATTCGACCTTCTGAATCATGCTCATTGAATCACTTAGTACACACACGTTGGTATAATGCTGTGATTCCAGCTATATGAAAGCCTGTGTAACTGCCATCACCTCCATCGTCATGCTGCTCGTGGTCATAGAGTGGGCACCACTGGATTCTTGAACGGTTCGGCCCGCTGAACGGGCTGTAAATGCCCACGCACTTCTCTGCTGCTTTACAACAGATCCATCTGTATAGATGAGCACTTCGGAGCTATCTGAGTGTTCATAGATGAGCGCGTTAACCTCTGCATTGACAGCGGCAGGGTTCTGCTCTCTGCACCGTCTGTCGAGTGTGATAATGCAGGAGAAAGTGCACTTAAAAGCTGGAGGCACCGACACCCATTCCTTGCCGGGGTTGATACTGGTAAGACTGCAGACCTGTCTGACGACATCTTCAGCTCGACCCATCCATGATTTGCCCCTCTTTAGCCTGTCACCCTTTTCTCTGAATATAGCGTCATGCAGAGGGTGCTGCTCATCTGCACTTATTTTTAAGTATGCACGAGCTCTCCAGATCTTGATCCTGTGTTCCATTGTCGGGAAGTCAAGGAGGTATCTCATTGCTACACAGCTGGTGTCTCTCGTGCAGCCCAAAATGATGCGCATGGCTTCGTTTTGTACCTTTTCAAGTCTTCCAATCTGTGTAGGGCTGACAGTGAGGATGGCCAGGGCATACTCGATGCGGGAAAGCACAAGTCCTTGGAACAGAAGTATTAGCAGTCTTTGCTCGATATTGGCAGTCGCCATGACTATCATTGCTGACAAACCTTTTCGAGCCTTCGTTATGACATAATCGACATGATCTCTGAAGGACAGGCTACGATCAAGCCTCACGCCAAGATATGTCATTGACTGGGTTCTACTCAAAATGCTCCCATCTATTCTTACTGCCGGCAGGTCTGTTTTCACAATATGGTTGTTTAGTGAGAACCATGTAACCGATGCCTTTGCAGGGTTGACAAGGGCACTGGCATCAGCACACCATGAGGAAATTCGATCTAGTTCGCCCTGCATTTCATTGGCAACCGCCTGTCTATCTCGACCCTGTCGATACACGAGGATGTCGTCAACGAATGACAGAGTCCTACCCCTCCCGTCCAACTATTGTTCAGTGATCGGCACCGTATACACGTTGAATAGTACTGGTCACAGTGGTGAACCCTGCGGCAATCCTGGACATATCGTTATCGGCTCAGAAGACCAACTCCCGCATCTTAGCACCACCTTCCTTTGGAGCAGAACTGCAGCTATCCATCGTACAAGGTGAGGGTGCACTTTCAGTCTGAGGAGGGTTTGCATCAAGTGCTCGAAGCATACTCTATTGTATGCGTCCTCTAAGTCTATGGCGGCCGCACATGTCTCTTCTCTGACCTGAAATCCTTCGTAAACATCTTGAGCAAAGACCGCCGCATTCAGCCATAACTCTTTGTTACGTCTGTATCCTCCAAGTGTGGGCGGGAAGCAGCCGAGCTGTTCCAAGTCACAAGCAAGTCTGTGTGCTACAATTTTCTCCAGTAGCTTGCCAACAGTGTTCTGCATCGTAATGATTCTGTAGCCGCTTATCTTGGAATGGTCTTTGTTCGGTTTTGGCAGCGGCAGCAAGTAGCTGTGTAGCCATTCTTCTTTGACCTGACCCCTCTGGATACTGGTGTTGAATTCTCTAGCCAGTTCTTCCATGTCATCATCTGATATCACCAGTAGGTCACCATATCGGATGCCGTCTGGGCCTGGGGCGGTGTTAGGTGATTTCTTGAGCATCGCACGCATTATCTCAACTGTGATTATCCATTCTTCGTCTGTCTCGACCCCCTCGCACAACTGAGAGAGTGTCGTTGTGGTCCTCTGTCTGGCGGGCTCGTCTTTATGGTCAGTCTGTTCTTTGTAGCGTGCAAGAAGGGCCTTACCTTTATCCGCATCCGACTTTTTCCATGCGAGGTCTGTGCCTTGAAAGTCTGGAATACCCCTACGTTGTGCGGCGCCGTTCATGCTCTTATGGAGGCGCCAGAATGTCGTAAGAGATCGCTCGGAGCACACCTTCCTGCAGAACTCGTCCCATTTCTCGGCCTTGGCCTTGATTAAAGCATGTGAATCAGTGACGGGCCTAGCGTCCGATTGTCATGTTTATTATATCGACCGATTACCTGTCATAGCCTCGTTTGTGTAAGGGACAATCGTCCAATTGTATAGCATAGTTAAATAGGTTCATAACACTTATTATTATTATTATTATTATTATTATTATTATTATTATTATTATTATTATTATTATTATTATTATTGCCAGCGTCTGTGGCTAAGGGTTGGAGAATACGTTTCACAATCCCAAACACCAGGTTCGAAAACAGCTGTAGTTGATTAGGAAGCACATCGCCAAGTATTGATGCGTAACAATGAGATGAGCGACGGTCATTCAGAAAGTATTTATGTGTAACCATGGGATGAGTTTCGGTCATTCAGAAAGTATTGATGTGTAACTATGGGATGGGCGTCGGTCATTCAGAAAGTATTGATGCGTAACCATGGGATGAGCGTCAGTCATTCAGAAAGCAATGGCACACCGGTGAAAGTAAAATTTTCTAGAACAGTGGTTCTCAACCGGTGGGGAATTTCCCCCCCCCCACTCCTTTTTAGCCCTTCCATGCGTATGCGGGAAAGGGGGTGGGGCGATATTAACATTATTTCAAGATCGCGTTAATACAAAAATCGATTGTAATTCTCATTCTTCTGAGATTCGTTTTATAACGTAAGTAGACCCACAAATGACATTTTATGTAGACGTCTAGACTTGTTCTTGAATGTGCTATTAAATTTAGCTTCAATTGTTACGAATACTGTGTAGGGGCGGTGGTGGGGGATGTATTCTGAGGAAATAAAAGAAAACGGGGGGGGGGGGGTGTCATTCTGAATATACGGTGAAAGGGTGCATGGGTAAAAAAAAAGTTGAGAACCACTTGTCTAGAAAATCACAAACAGCCAAAAATGCTGGGTTTGATTGCGACATACTGTAAAATCATGCAGCTTACATTGTATTATTATTAATTAGTTAGATAGTCGTGGTTTCAGTTTCACAGCTAAGGGTCACTCCCATAATTCTCCCTTCCTGTGCCAGTGAATATCACACAAAATGCCCCTCACTGTTCCATGTGCAGAGTGGAACAGGCAGCATTACAGACAAGTACATGCATAAGGCCACTGCCAGAATGCCAACACAACAGTCCGCCACGAAAATTACAGTTCGTCGTCGATGGAAGCGGCAGACACTAGACATACAATAGCCACACATTACTGCATAACGAAAGACTGGCTAGTTCAGCTATCATTACCCAAAGAGAGAGAGAGAGAGAGAGAGAGAGAGAGAGAGAGAGAGAGAGAGAGAGAGAGAGAGAGAGAGAGAGAGAGAGAGAGAGAGAGAGAGAGAGAGACAGGTACATATACAGAAAGTCAGTGGCGATTGTGATACTGAACTTCTTGTTGTTGTCTGACATCTGAATGACCGTGATGTTCCTGGTCAGATTAGTTTGTAGAACATCCTGGGCAAACACTAGTCTTTGGGATATCCTGGGCCGACACTAGTAAGTAGAACATCCTGGGCAGACACTAGTCTGTGGGACATCCTGGCAAAACACTAGTCTGTGAAACATCCTGAGCAGACACTAGTCTGTTGGACATTCTGGGCAATGTAATCTTTAGGACATTCTGGGCAGACAATAGTCTGTGGGACATTCTGGGCAGACACTAGTCTGTGGGACATCCTGGGCAGACACTAATCTGTTAAACATCTATACAATGTAGTCCTTAGGACATTCTGGACAGATTAATATATTCTGACCCAGCCCTAGACACTGAAGACGTGTATTCAGGGACGCACAGATACGGCAGCAACATGTCACTAGATGAAACATCGTACAGTTCTGATCCAGCCCTAGACACTGGAGACGTGGATTCTGGAACAAACAAGTACGTCAGCGACATGTCACTAGATGAAACAGTGTACAGCTGTGATCCAACCCTAGATACAGGTCTCGTGGATTCATAGAACAATGATTAAGATTGCCTGAACATGAGAAATCTACACGTTTTGGCGGAAGCTACAACACAAAGACAACTGATTACAAACATCAGAAAAGGGCATTCATAATTTATGGCACATTATAAGAAGACATAAACTGGAACGTATTGTGACAAGTGGAAGAATTCGAGGAAAGAGGGGTGAAGGAAGGCAGGGAGATTTTTTGACAACATCATGTCATGGCACTGTAGGGTGTCAGCTCCCGAAAGTTTACATGCCGTTGTAGATCGCACCATATGAAGAAACATAATCGCCCAAGCCAATCGGCACAACACTAGATGATGATAAGGAGTACTGATTCACATACAGTCATTGCCATGAGATGGATACGAGAAACAGGGTAAATGTGTCGAACGTAGAAACTATATAGATGCCACTAAGACACAGTGGAAAAATACAAGCTAACACCGGCGGCATGAGTGGGCGGGGTGGTCACATGACTGTGTCAGGCTGAGAACGAAAAACCTTGTAGTTAGCCAGACGGCGCCGAGACGTGGACAGAGAATGTTCGATTGAAAGCGATTGCGAACAGTCGAAAAGAACCAGCAACGATAAGATATCTGAGACGCACTTCAAGTTTAAAATGTTATTTCCTTTGTGGAAATTGGCGATCATGAAGCAACACACTGAAGCTGACGCCTGATGATGGGCCGCAAACGCCAGCAAGCGGTAGCGGGACAGTTGACACTGTTTTGATAACACCTCGACCAGAATGGCGGGCAGAGACACGCCGTGACAAGGACTTGTTGGGTACAGGTTATGTGCGTGAGTAGAAGTAGAATTATTAAGTAGGTTATCAAGTGAGTGTCAAAACAGTAAGATCTACAATATGCATCAACCAAAGTCAATCCTGGCGATTAGATTAACTATGAATTATATTTGTAAGCAGTGGGTGTGCTGGTCATACGCAGAACGCGAAAACGGCAGGAAGCCGGCCGTGTATGACAGCCACATGTGATTACTGTTCTGCAATAAAGTGTGTTGACTAAGGAAGCAAGAGACTTTGTGGGTTGTGTGCATTGTGGATCTGTAAGTTATCAAGTGTTTGTACGAGCCTATACAAAGATTAAACCCTGGAGAAATACCAAGATGTCTGACACTTGTCATCATGTCTACACTTTGTGTTTAAATCATGATTTCTACACTTGGCATGATTCCGGCACATGGCACATGGAGGTTTTCGCCCGTTTAATGTGAACCCGAATATAAACAATAAAGTTTTGTGAATATTAACAGTGAACGGTGCTACAAAATAATTAATCTTTACAGTCAAAAGCACATATCAGAATTGAAAATCAAAGAGAATGACATGACCAAGGTCAACAAACAAGCATGGCCACCAACTGTAACAAGATAGCCCACGTCTCAGCCCAATATCACTGTACAATCAGTGTACAGTTGCATAAGAAAGAACAGTGCAATTATTTCAAAACTTCAAGATATAATAGTGCAATGTTTTCCGACACTTCAAATATTGGAAATGATGAAACATAAGAGCACTCAACCACATAGAGCAACATTATACAGCCGTCGTTATGTGTTCCATGCACGATAGTGCTCTGATAAACTAATGAAATTATCAAAATCCAAGAATTTTGTTCCAGATATATTTTTTTGACAATTGAGTAGTAGTATACCATGAGATATGACACCGCTTTTTGGTGGAGCATCTTTTTGAGGATCTAACTTGTACTGATTCCGGAATCAAACCAGAGGCAGCCAAGCCGATTCATATCAATGCCTGAAACAATCCGAAGTGGAGCCAAGCATCTGGAGCAAGCCATCAAGGACACTGGAGCTGAATATACACAGGTTGAGTTGTTTCCATTTTATTTGTGTATGTGTCCTGCTTAGTAGTCCAGAGTTAACAGGCACCCATTCATTACTATGCTTACTCACCCTCATCATTAGCGGGAGGTTGAAAGGCTACTTTTGCGTTATTTTATTATCACTCAAAAGTAAGTTCCGTTCTGTTAGCATTCGAAATTGACTTTATAATTTCAGTAAATTTTCGACTGCTAACGAGAACTTTGTCTTGTTTTGTAAATTTGTCCATTATTTGTTGTTCTTTAACGTCATTAATGTCTCTATTAATTAAAGTTGTTTTGTCCACAGGTGTTATGTCATTTAGATAAACTTGTGATAGGTGTTATTGTTATCCGGTATTGTTATTATTATTGTTGAACAGCATTACAGGAGGATCATCGCAGTCTGATTTGCCAGAACAAGACCAGCAGCGACACTGACTAAGAGATATTCTTGCTATTGAGATTCTCGACCATCATCAACACAGATACTAGTGTTCCTACACACTTATACAATTAGTAGCTGCAATTATTGTACATTGGTTCCAGTTACAGATGATTGACACATATATAGTAGACAGGTACACAACAACATGTCTACATTAGCAGATTTTGTAGCACTTGGTGAGAAATTTTGTTTCACAGGCATAACACGTTTGGCATGGGCAGAATACAAAGTCTCAGAATTTCAGGTGCAGCAAAAAGAAGACAGAGCGGCAACTAGACAAGACATAGAAGCACAATACGTTCCGTCGCACTGCTACTGAGTGAGTGCGTGGCGCGACACTGTGAGCTGTGATTTTCTTGTGAAGTGGTTTTGAATCTGCCTAAGTTTTTTTTTTTTTTTTTTTTGAACGTGACTGCATGTTCAGAGCGATGGCAGGTGGGTATGTCCCAGAGTTGACCGGTTTTTGCCTTATGCAGAAATGCGTGACTGCTGGGCTTCTGGTTGACTGCCACTGCCGTCGGTGATGAACTGTATTTTCGTGCACTGTGTGGGTGAACATCTAGGAAACATCCAGATAGGAAAATGACTGCCAATTCCATCAGAGATGAATTGGGTGTTTTGTGGGGGACTGGTGTGTTGACATTCTGGCGGCGGCATTATGCACAGTGTATCTGTGCGGGCTGTTGTTTGTCGAGACTCCTGTCTTTTCCACTTTTCGCATTGGGCAGTGGGGAGCGTTTTGTGTGATATTCATTAGCACAGGAACGGAGCATAATAGGGACGACCCGTTGCTGTGAAGTTGGAACTGCGACTAACTACCTGACTAACTAAGAAGCACAATACGCAACAGCAAGAGAGATTAGACAATCACAAGAAAGACAAAAAGGTAAAGAACTAGCTTTAGAAAAAGAAATATTGGACCTCGAAGCAAAAAGACTACAGTTTGAAATAGACAATTGGAATTTCGAGAAAGAGAAAATGACGTTACAATTAGCACAAACAGACTACAAAAACAACGTAAAATGTTATCTTGGTCATAGTTTTGGACACGAGGCCAAGGCTTGTAGGCTGAAACAGATAACAACAGATGAAAAAAGGGCATATGTTACGTCTAGTAGGAAAGAAGAACATGACCAAAAGACAAGCATATTATCTATAGCGACAGACAGACATAAGAGACAACAGATTGACTATCATGCGAATGGTCATACAGTGTCTACACAAAAGATGAACACTAACAACATTCTCAGTGGAACTGTGAAAGTTCACAAAGCACTCGTGAACGGAAAATTAACCACCTGCGTTAGGGTTACAGTGTCTTCTATAGTTGGTATAGATCAGAGTTTGGTAGATAAGGATGAGTACACGGGAAAGTATGTGACATGTCGCACCTTCGGACTTACACGTGAAAAGTATGCTACAGTATGGGTTCATATATCCTCCCCATACTATGAAGGGAGAACACGAGTAGCAGTGTTACCTTGCCCAAGTGCAGGACTAATGCTAGGTAACATTCCTGGAGTAACAGAGTGTTCAGAAAGTGAAGCCCAAACATGGGATGAGAATATGACACAGAGTAAGACAGACTACACACAGCATAGTAAGAAATATAAATAAGAAGATAAAGTAGTCACACCGCAGAATAACCAGACAGACACTAAACAGGTATCACACAAACAGACTTATGACATAGCAAAACAACAAAGAGACGACGAGACACTGCAAACATATTTTCAGCAAGTAAACCAAGTATCTAGCCCGCTCCATGGCCGAGGGGTTAGTAGCTTTCTCCGCTAACCCCGAATACTCTCGTCACGTGACGCGACGAGAATTAGCAGTGGTTCGAATCGCAAAAGTGACTTATGAGAGTATGGAGCCGGTCGCTCAGAAAGTCGTGGCGTGCTGATGAGCGCAATCTAGCCTAGGAATCAACATACAGCTGAAAGATGCTTGTGTTGACCGCAATATCCTGAAACAGGATGGAAACGCGAAAAAAAAAAAAAAAAAAAAAAGAAAAAAAGAAAGAAAGAAAACCAAGTATCTAAAAAAAGCGAAAGGAGGTAGATGGAAAATTAGATTAAGAAACGACATCCTCACGAGAAAATACAGGAAAGACGAACCGCGTATCTTACAAATCGTACTGCCAGTACAAAACGCAACAACACTCTGCAATTAGCGCACAGTTCCTCGGATACAGACCATATGGGAATGGCCAAGACTAGACAGATAGTGTTATCTCTATTTTACTGGCCAGGCGTTGAAAAAGACATCAGAAATTATGTCCGATCTTGTAAACTGTGTCAAAGAACAGATGTACTAGTCCCAGACATCCATATAGATAAATGAAACAAACAACAAGTAGAAAACACTTCTGAGAAACACTGTCAACAAGATGACAAGATATCAGAAACTCACCATATAGAACAGGTTACGGACAAAGAAACAGACAGACTACTGATACATGAACAACTAACAGTCACACCAACACCACAGTGCCTAATAAAATGTCAGTCTGGTGATACAAATATACAGAACATCAGACTTAAGGTGGTAACATTCAGCATGTTAATGACTACTATTGTTATAGAAAACAAAACACTACATCACATGTGGGAAAAAGTCATTGCAAGAATAAAACAGATATTAAAAAAAACAAGATTGTGCTTCAGAATATACAGAAAGCCTAAAACTAACTGATTACACTACACCACCAGTCAAAGCACAGCAAATGATTGTAACAGCATTTACTTATTTGGTTCAGCAGACAATGGAAAAACAGTAACATCAAACAGAAATTGCAAATATAAAAGTAGTAACACATTAGTACAACTCACAAGATAACTTAGCATATATCAAAATGAAACCCTCTTGTCTTGTGATATGTATATAATGTATATATATTTTAGAATAGATATAATTGTGTTAGCATACGGAATGCCTGGAGAATGATAATGTTGTTTGAATAAACATAATAGAAGAAAAAAAAATCAAATGTAAATATAGTAAAAATAACTATAGCTCTGATATAGAGACGGCAGTGTGATATGACATATGGTCCAGGTGATGCCATCATGATAGGATATCATAATCATGTGTCAAATGAAGCTACAGTAATACTTCTACGTCATTGTCGTATATTCTGAAGGGACTGGGTTCACTGCTGTGCCTCACCCATATTCTAATTTTAGAAGTTGGGCCCCATCCTCTTCCAGTATGTAAATAAACAAAGAATACGACCCTTGATCATTTATAGACTCATATTTGGTAGTTTTGTCTAGGAGTAAGTGGTCCTCTTAATGGGAAAAACAATGAACAAATAGATCTGACTATGCCCTTTTCACCTGAAATATAATAGCCCTCGAACCCCCATTCAATCTGTGAAAATGTCTAAAAAGATTTCCTCAGGGTGAACCAGGTGCAAGGAAACATGGGTCATAAACAGTTTAAAAGATCCAGAGTCTCATCTTTACTCTTGTGTTATAGAATTCATTTTTGAGCTAGTTTGTCAGATAATTAATTATTTCACAAAAAAATGAAACACATTGATGACTTGTCAACACAAATAAGACAGAGATGTCAACAGACAGGATGGACTGTAATGAAATTAGGAACTTCAATAACAGCGTATAAATTTATTGACTGGCCTGATATTCTTTTGGCCTATTGATTGATCAATACACATTTTGGTACATCAGCTCATGGTGATAGTTACACATGTGCCAATGCAAATCATGGTCAATAATCAGTCCACCAATAAAGCATAATAATCATAATGATCACAATGTCTTATAGAAAAGCATCTTTATGTGAGACTAAAGTTTTCTAATATTCTTAGTACTCTATAAAAAAGGTATGTGTGTGTTGTAATCAGTCCTCTGAGTGGTTTTGGGTTTAAACATATGAAAGGTCACCTATGAGTGGTTCGAGTGAGTGGAGCCTGGGTCCATCGACTGCTGGATCCCATTAAGTACTTGCCAAAGCTATTCTGAAGGCTTCTCATTCTCTGGTCAGGGCCTGAGGTCTCTACCATCTCATGTTTGGGACATCTTCTTTCATCTGCCTTCCTCTCCTGGTCTGGTTTCCACCGTGGACATCACTGTTTAAAATTTACAGAGGTATGTACAATCCTACCAAAGTAATTTTTGCAGCATGTCATAAGTATGAGAACAACATAACAGAAAGAATAAGATCAGAAGAAGTGTTGTTGTGTTAATTTGTGTGGGGTCAGACATCATTTCACTGCCTGCACCTGCTATCAGTTGGTACCTGCTGTATGCATTTTCTCAGTGTACTTTTGGTTCAGTGAGAAGGGTACACTCAGACAGAGATAAGAGTGAGGATGTGTTGTTCCTTGGGTCATTGAAGTCAAGCAAATAATGCAAGATCAAGACAAGGACAAGAGGCATTTTTACAAATGACCTACATTACATCTTCATCACCTCCTTCAGTGTTGCATGGTGTGTTTAAATGTTTATCTGTACCTCCCAAATCAACTATGTGTCTTCTTCGTCCCATTATCAATCATGTTCCTGTTCCTGTTGTGGTTGTGGTGTTGGGTGGAGTGCTGTGTTTAGTATCGTGTTAAGTTAACTCCTGTTATGTGGGGTTTTCATAGTTTGTACCATTTCCCCCTCCATCATCAGTAGTTAATATGAGTTTAACTCATCAAGTGTGTTATTGTTATACATGTCTGTCATACAGAATTTCTGATGTGTATTTGTTACCAAAGTAATCTATACAAGATCATGACAACAATCCATTAGTAAAAAGGTTATTACGTAAAGTACCTCTCCTAATTCCCTCCTTCTCTTCATCTTCATATTATTCTACCACTACTATCACCAGTGCACATCATGTTCATTCTGTTGGTGATCACTAGTTGACAATAGACCGAGGTTTTATTCACCTTGTGGTCTCGACAGATCAACCAGGCCGTCTATCACAATGGCGTCTTGTGAAGCGTTACCTGTTTCTAGGCAATGCGTTTAGTGAGTGCTTTGACTAATTAAAATGTCACACAAATACAATCAATTACTATCAACTACTATTATTTTAATGCGTAAAGAGGAAAGAAAAGATATAATCCACCTCTCAGCTCCTTAGATTGCAAATAGACAGAAATATGTACGTTTTCAAATGAGGCAGTAGTTAATGTGCTCAAACTGTCATGTCTGCAGAAAGCAATTCAAAGTGGTTTTTGATGCAATGCATTAACGTGCGTTTGAATTTTCACCTCAAACATTTTCCTGTGATAGATTGATGTAGTATACACATAGTAAAGTCAATAGTTGTTGTGAAGAATATCAGAGTTTGCAGTTTTGAGAAAGTTTGAAATGTCTGTTTCGCCGGGGGAAAAGGCTCAGTGTAGCTAGAAGTGGCAGTCGTCAATTTTTACACTTCAGAGATTTATTTTATCACTAATACACTTAATTTTTACGCACAACACTGGATACCTCCGCTGCACATGTCTGGGTATCACACTGATATGAGGATTGCCAAGCTTACCTCAGGTCTTGAATCAAACTGCAGTCTTTGCACTCAGAAAGGACAGGTCTCACAAACTATCTGACCGGTCGTCAGAGCTGAAGAAGTAGGAGTGCGCGGGTTTTGAGAATAGAGACGCTCACTTAGGCCAAAATTAAATCACGTGACCCTTTCCTACCACTAGTTTTGTTAGTTGCAGACGCTGTAATTTATATTAATAGATGACATCCGTCTATCTAATGTGTCAACTGGTGTTAGATTCTTAATGGTGCGTTCAAGCGTGTGACTTCTCTGGTTCGTGGTGCGAAATTGTTGACGCCTGTATAATGATGGTTGGTGAATATGTCACAGTCATTATGATGTTTATATCTGTGAAATTCCATGCACATATGAAAAACGTCTATGTAGATAGCAGAGAAATAATTGCAAATATACATCACATCACCTACAAATCACTGATGTATTACCTGATGGAAAGGGTGTTTGAAGAATTACCAGCACTCTGAACTGCTAATCAGGACATTTGCATGTCACTGGAAACAGCTTATAATTAGTTACTGCTATCTATTGCATTAATGCTTGTTATGTATTCATATGTACATAGATACGTACATCCCAATATGTTATTATTCTCAGATAGCATTAGAGTGTCTGAAGCTGAATGGAGAGTAAGAATGCAGCTGCAGATAGAAGACCTACGCCACATAAACAAACGATGAGCACCATAGAAGTTCATAGACCACCAGAATAGTCAGAAGCTACTTTTGAATGTATACAAGATAGATCTACATCTCACAAGTATTCATCAAAGGACTAGGTTCAATACATTATTGTAAGACTATAATTTCTATCATCATCATCAAATCTTTTTTGCAAATAAATGAAGAAATAAAAAAAAAAAAAAAAAAACACAAAAGAAAACAGAAAAAAGGAAACAAGAAAATTTTGAAAAAAAAAATGAATAATGAAAGGACAAATATTTCCCCTGATATTATTATCATTATTTCATTCATCATCATTGTAACAATTAATTTATAATTATATAGATTTCTGCAGTTTTAAAATTGAATAGTTTCACTAGAACTTATCATCTCATCAGAAGATCCACTACACATTGTACGAGAGATACCTATGAAGCTACAACTTGAATTCTCTACAACAATATAACTATATGTTGGATACTAAACAACTAAAAATCCAACAGTACGATACATGTGGTCAATACTAAAACAAAAGGTGTGTAAATGAGGCAAGTGATATAGCAAAGTATGGTCACAGTTCAACAAAACATATAAAAGACAGCAAGTGAAAATAGAACTTTGAGAGAAACAAAATAAGTACAAGTCTGCAGAAATGTTCTAAACCAGAATACTTCAAATAGAACATGAATAAAACAACGATCACGTTGATATGTATATATCGTATATATCGTATATATATATATATATATAGATCACGTATGATATGTGTTGATATGACTGTATTGATTCAATGTACGGTAATAGAAAATTATAAAACATGTATACATTGGATTAAAAAAAATATTATTTTAACATTGATTGCATATAGGGAAACATGTATACATTAGATGGAATATATTGTCATTGATTGCAAATAATGAAACATGTATACATTGTATGAAAGATAATATTATTAGTTATAATGGATTATAAAACACTTATGTATTGTATTGATATGATGATGCAGTAAGGTAAATTAATCCCATTAGTAAATGCATAATTGTAAAAGGACAAGGTAATAAGTGGTATAGAGAAGTATACAGAATAAACAGGAAACCAGCATCGCCAAAACGTCCATGTGCAATGATAGCATCTAGACAAAGAGAGATCAGGTCAAAACACCCCAAAGCAAAAAATACTCGAGTAGATTAGAGAAGGGATAAATACACTACATACACCGACTCACCAATAAGGTCAAACATAGCACATAAACGTCTAAGTCAAGACAAGAGCGATCCATAGATCCAAGAAAGGACATTGGAAACCATAGTCCATAAGCACACACAGATGCCTTACCCAGGGCGTTTTGGCTTGGATAAGGGTAAGATGCTCATGTAAATTACATGATTGAGCAGCTGCTGGGGATGTTTAGAGAAGCATTCGATCACAGATCCTACTAGATCTCAGACCTCTGAATTAGAAAGGAGGCTGTGACTACACGGCGTCTAGGGTGTAGACGGGATACCGTGTTCGCATAATATATATATTTTTTGCGTGTGATATTGCTTAGTGATGGGGACTTGTCACGATTCTAAATGAATCATGAAAGAGATAAGCTCATGTGCAATGACAATTTACGTACATATATGTGCGAGTATTGATAAAGACCAAGGCGTGGGACCATAGAGTCCACATGTAGTGTGTGACTATCCAACTCATGTCAAGAAGTAGGAGACTGGGTAAAGATAGTAAAATGTTTACAAAATTTAAAAAAAGGGGGGGGGGAGCATATTGCCATGAGATGGATCCGAGAAATAGGGCAAATGTGTCGAACGTAGAAACTATATAGATGCAACTAAGACACAGTGGACAAATACAAGCTAACACCGGCGAGATGAGTGGGAGGAGTTAACGTGATCACATGACTGCGCCAGTCTGAGAATGAAAAACTTTGTGGTTAGCCAGACGGCGCCGAGACGTGGACAGAGAATGTTCGATTAAAAGCGATTGCGAACAATCGAAAAGAACCAGCAACGATAAGATCATCTGAGACGCACTTCAAATTTAAAATGTTATTTTCTTTGTGGAAATTGGCGATCATGAAGCAACACACTGAAGCTGACGCCTGATGATGGGCCGCAAATGCCAGCAAGCGGTAGTGGGACAGTTGACACTATTTTAATAACACCTCGACCAGAATGGCGGGCAGAGACACGCCGTGACAAGGACTTGTTGGGTACAGGTTATGTGCGTGATTAGAAGTAGAATTATTAAGTAAGTTATCAAGTGAGTGTCAAAACAGTAAGATCTACAATATGCACCAACCAAAGTCAATCCTGGCGATTAGATTAACCATGAATTATATTTGTAAGCAGTGGGTGTGCTGGTCATACGCAGAACGCGAAAACGGCAGGAAACCGGCGGTATATGATAGCCACGTGTGATGACTGCTTTGCAATAAAGTGTGTTGACTAAGGACGCAAGAGACTTTTGTGGGTTGTGTGCATTGTGGATATGTAAGTTATCAAGTGTTTGTACGAGCCTATACAAAGATAAACCCTGGACAAATACCAAGATTTCTGACACTTGACATCATGTCTACACTTTGTGGGGTGTGTGCATTGTGGATCTGTAAGTTATCAAGTGTTTGTACGAGCCTATACAAAGATAAACCCTGGACAAACACCAAGACTTATGACACTTGACATCATATCTACACTTTGTGATTTCTACACTTGGCATGATTGCGGCACTTGGCAGTCATGGCCACAGAATCAGAAACTAGAGGCGAGACTGGCATACAAATGATACCAATATTTATGTGTGTGTGTTTGTGTTTGTTTGTGTATGTGGTCAATCTCTTTGAACTCAAGCGTAGTCCATACACACTATTTACAGTAGTGATGGACTGACTTTTGCGTGTGGATTGGCTTTCCCTGTTAACAGTGTTCCTCGCCATCAGGCGAACCCACTCCGACTTCAGAGGCACTTGTAATTTACGTCCCCAAGTCAAGGAAGACAGGTCAACATTTTAGTCCAGCTGTCCGGTGTAGGGGCTGAACCGCTAACCTCGGCATTAGCACATCGGATGTTTGAGAACACGTGCTCTTACCTATTCGGCCATGCGGACCTGTAGGATACCAATATATTCAATGTAATTACGAACTTACCTTAAACCGAACTGTTACACAAAAATTACCACCTTGTCATTTATACTATATCAGCACATTACTGGATTAATGTAATCTAATCAAAAGAGAAATTACAAGATGAATAAGCCATCTCAAACATCCAACACCACGATACAATCTGTCAATTTTATATGTGTGTGAGTTTACTATCGTGTATGTGTGCGTGCGTGCGTGCGGGCGGGTGTGTATGTGTGTGTGTGTGGTGTGTGATGTTGTTTAGCAAAGTTCATCAATCATTCATTCCGACCTTGAGTGTATATCACGACTAAACAACTCAAACTGTGTTGCCATCTGAAGTTTAGAAAATTCTGCATAGAAACACTTAAAAATGTGAAAACACAAGAAGACGCACAATTGAACAAATCATTAAGCTAGAAAAATACTGCAAAAAATATATGCATAATGTGTCCTTGACCATACTCAGCAATATGTAAACTAAAGCTATGCTTGTGGGTTGAAGTTATGTATACAACCAACATGTATTAACCAAGGTAAGCCACCGGCTCAACTCGAAATGTTGTTTTATCAGATTTGGAAGTTGACACCGTCTTATGCTAACTGGGCCGGATAGCTTAAAACGAAATTGTTGAATATAGAACATCAATATCGCACAACGCCATCCAAACAGAAATGTTCGTTAACCAAAGAGCACATTGCAGTCAACACCAGCTGCTGTTGATGAATTAAAAAATGTTACTTTCAGTAGTTTGCCATTGTTTTCTGAACGACCAACTTACATACCCCCGTAAGTAACCAACGCGATCCACTGCTACTGCTACTACAACCACAACTACTACTACTACAACTACTACTACCGCTACTACCACTACTACTACTACTCCTACTACTACCACCACCAAAACTACTACCACTACTGCTGCAACTACTACTACTACTACTACTACTACTACTACTACTACTACTACTACTACTACTACTACTACTACTACTACTAGTAGTAGTTTCGTACGAGAACATACGGGATTACGAACAACGTCCTTAAAACACTAAGCCAGGGAGACCGGCAAAGAGGACATCAGCGCGCTGAAGTCACTACAAGACAAGGGCCAACTGGTCACACTAATCCAAGACAATGCGAGTGGCGCAATGATGATGGACAAGAAGAACTACAAAAATAAAATGGAAGATATTTGATTGGATCCATCCCGGTTTCAGTTAGATCCAAAATCCAGCAACCAGGGGACTTGGA
>OY992876.1:221725730-221730730 GCA_963921405.1 Cepaea hortensis | reverse complement strand
GACCTATGTATTACAAACTCCTTTTTTTAAAACAAAAGAGATGCATAAGGTCACATGGAAACATCCAAGATTCGGCCATTGGCACCAGCTGGACTTCATCACCACACGGAGACAACATCTGAACCATATATCATTGACTCGAAGTTACCACAGTGCTGACTGTGATACGGATCATTCTTTGGTTGTTGCAAGGGTTAGACTGAGACCAAAGAGAATCTACACAGCTAAACACAAATCTAGCCCCAGGATTAATATTATTAACACTCACGATCCTGAAAAGTGCTTTCAGTTTCAACAGCAACTTGAAGACGCTTTCACTGATACACCAGACAATGTTACAGTAAATGAAAAGTGGGGTCAAATTAAGGAAACTCTATAAAACTGCCGTAGGGGTTTACGGCACTGTGGATCATAAGAGGCAGGACTGGTTTGCAGCAAACAGCGAGACTCTGCAGCCCTTGATTGATAAGAAGAAGAAAGCTCTCTTAAGAAACAAGGAAAGACCAACGCGTAACACTCTGAGTGAACTAAGCCAAGCTAGGAAGGATGTGCAAAAGGCTGCTAGGCAGTGTGCAAATGATTATTGGATCAAGTTATGTGAGTCCATTCAAATCGCAAGTGATAAGGGAAACATGTATGAAGGAATAAAGAAAGCTTGTGGTCCAGTGATCAAAAGAAGTGCACCATTGAACATCTTGACTGGAGAAATCATCACTGACAAGAAACAGCAGATGCACAGATGGGTAGAGCACTATTTGGAGCTTTACTCAAGTGAGACCAAACTAGCGGAAGATGCCCTCAATGCCATAGAGGCTCTACCAACTCTTGACCACCTGGACACACTTCCCACCATAACAGAAGTTAAGTGTGTTATAAATGAACTTGCATCTGGCAAGGCTCCAGGTAAGGATGGGATTCCAATAGAGGTTATAAGGAGTGGGCAAGATACACTCACTCTACAGATCCACCAGCTAATAGAGCTATGCTGGCGAGAAGGACAAGTCCCACAGGATTTCAAAGATTCAAGCATCATAACACTGTACAAGAAAAAGGGCGATCGGAGCGACTGCAACAACTATAGGGGTATCTCACTTCTGTGTATTGTTGGGAAAGTATTTGCCAGAATTGTTCTGCGCAGACTTCAAGTCCTAGGAGATCAAGTCTACCCCGAATCACAGTGTGGCTTTCGACAGAACCGGTCTACCATTGATATGATAATCTCATTGCGACAGATGCAAGAAAAATGTCGTGAACAGAATCAACCACTGTTTATTGCCTTCATCGACCTCACACAGGCATTTGATTTGGTCAGTCGTGAGGGTCTATTCAAGGCACTAAAGAAGATTGGCTGCCCACCAACTCTTCCGTCCATTGTGGAATCGTTCCACACAGGCATGAAGGGTATAATCAAGTTTGATGGTGCAACTTCTGAAGAATTTGAAATCAAGAGTGGAGTTAAGCAAGGTTGTGTACTAGCTCCCACCCTCTTTGGAATATACTTTTCACTTCTACTGAAATATGCCTTTCGTTATCAGGATGGTGGTATATACATTCACTCACGCTCAGATGGCGGCCTTTACAATGCTCAAAGATTGAAGGCCAAGACCAAAATTAGGAGGGTATTGATCAGAGAGTTGCTTTTTGCAGATGATGCTGCAGATACGACCCACTCTGAGGAAGAATTGCAATGTCTACTATCTGCATTCTCCAATGCTTGTTCTGAATTTGGTTTAACAATTAGCAAAAAGAAGACACAGATTATGTCACAAGGTGCACATGGGGTACCATCAATCTTTATTGACGACGCCGAACTAGAGATGGTAGACCATTTTACATATTTAGGATCAGTGGTAAATAGCAAATTATCCCTAGATCAGGAAATCAACATCCGGATTGGTAAGGCAGCAACAATAATGAACAGGTTAACAAAAAGAGTCTGGGAGAACAGGAAGCTTACTGCAAAAACAAAAATCCTTGTCTATCAAGCCTGTGTCCTTAGTACTCTTCTTTATGGCAGTGAAACCTGGACAACTTACTCACACCAAGAGAAACATTTAAACAGCTTTCATATGCGGTGTCTGCGAAGAGTTCTTGGTATTAAGTGGCAAGACAAAATCACAAATACTGAAGTATTGGAAAGATCAGGTTGTGTGACAGTTTATTCCATGCTCAGTCTTCGTAGACTTAGATGGATAGGACATCTTAGGAGGATGGATGATGGTAGAATACCAAAGGACATGTTTTTTGGTGAATTAAAGATTTGTAAGAGATCTCAGGGTCGGCCTCTACTACGATACAAAGATGTGTGTAAGCGGGACATGATTGATACTGGCATTGATAATGCACATTGGGAGCAAGTCGCCGCTGAACGTGTTGCATGGAGGGCAAACATCAGAAATGGAATAAAGACAAAGGAGAAAATTATTGCAGATAAGTCACACACCGAGCGTTTAATACGTAAGATGGTGCATGATGGTGGAAATGACCACGTGTTCACATGCACCCACTGTGAACGGACATTTACAGCGCAAATTGGCCTTATCAGTCACATGCGCTACCGCCAAAGGTAAAAGTTATTATGCCTTTTTAAAGCACAAAGTATCGTCTGCCAAGACGGCAAGGTGCCAATGGAAAAGTAGTAGTAGTAGTAGTAGTAGTAGTAGTAGTAGTAGTAGTAGTAGTAGTAGTAGTAGTAGTAGTAGTAGTAGTAGCTGTGGTAGTTATAGTAGTAGTAGTCGAAGTAGTAGGAGCAGTTTTAGTTGTAGTAGTACTAGTAGCAGTAGTAACAGCAGCAGCAGTAGGTGTAGTAGTAGCAGTAATTGTAACAGAAGTAATAGTAGTAGTATTAGTAATACTGGATGCAGTAGCAGCAGTAGTAGTAGTAACAGAAGTAGTAGTGGTAGTAGTAATAGCAGTAGTAGTATAAGTATAAGTAGTAGTAGTAGTAGTAGTAGTAGTAGTAGTAGTAATAGTAGTAGTAGTAGTAATAGTAGTAGTAGTAGAAGTAGTAGTAGTAGTAGTAGTAGTAGTAGTAGTAGTAGTAGTAGTAGTAGTAGTAGTAGTAGTAGTAGTAGTATTAATGCTCCATAACTTCTTATATATATATATAACTTCTTCTTCTTCAGCGTTCCGAGCCATTGAGGTTCTTTGCTGCAAATACAATCCGTCTCCATTCGTCTCTCTGGTGGACCTTCTCTTGCCAGTCGTTGATTCCAAGTGCTTGTAGGTCTGTACATGTATTATCTCTCCACCGCCTTCTTGGTCTACCTCGGGGTCTACGGTCATTTATTTCCTGAGTGTAAGCGAGTTTTGTTTCCCTATTATCTTCCATTCTTTCTATATGCCCCAGCCATTGTAGTCTATTAGCCTTCATGATACCAGTGATTAGCGGGGACTTAAACAGATCATAAATGTCTTTGTTACTTCTTCTTTTCCACTCTCCACTTTGTGTATCCCTAATGGGTCCAAAGATGCGTCTTAAAATTTTGTTCTCAAAGGTCTGTAACAAGGCTTCGTCTCCTTTCGTTGTACTCCAGGTTTCAGAGCCATACAGCACAACTGGTCTGATCAGTGTTTTGTATATTGTGATCTTGGTGTAACGAGATAGCGCCTTTGATTTTAGTAGATGTTGTAGTGCATAGTATATCTTATTTCCAGAGAATGACTCTTTCCAGTCATGGGGTAATTCTTCTGTCCTCCAGATTTTTATTATTAGTTCGTATAGCTTTAGATGTAATGCATGGCCACCTGCCTTTATAAATTCAGCAGCAATTCCATCAGTCCCAGTTGCCTTATTGTTTTTAAGTCGTGTGATTACATATAGGATTTCTTCAAATGTAGGTTCTTCAAATACCTATATTTACTTAAACTTAGCTATGGCACCTTGCTGTCTTGACAGACGATTTTATTTTGAATAACGAAGACACAAACAATAGATTGCACGATTTATTGCCTAGCATATTTCGCTGCATCTCGTCAGGAACATACTGCAGAAATCACACAACATAAAGTGAATTAACTAGATAAATCCTTCAATCTGAAATCTACACATGTTCGCACAGTAATGTCGATTGTCTACCACGGTAATTTTACATTGACTAACATGTCTTTCTGCTTGTACAAGGCCGGCTTACGCAGGTTGATCACTATGGCTTCAGCAAACCTTAACAACCGACTATTCTGTGTGTTGAACAACGCACGGAAGGCACTGTCTCTTTCAACCACATGACCACTATCGAGCACGTGTCTCGCGACCGATGAAGCAGGACTGTTCCGGTGTGTCGGCCTGCCTAGACTACCTTCTTCTGTGTGTAGTATCTTGTCCACCCAGTTCGGAATGTGTTCCAACACCCTGTTATGTAACTGTATCTGTTCTACCTATGTAGATGGCCTCGCACCTGCATGTAAATTTGTAAATACAATTCGATTTGGTGTACAAAGTGCAGGTTCTTTAACTGCTGATTTGGGGATCGGTGTGGTTTTGTACCTGATAACCGGAGTTGCAGCACAGAATGTTCGCCCGACTGCTGTGATGAGCCGGTCCTGCAAACGTTGCATTACGTCATCTCATCGGAAGGTTAACTGGATGACATTTTTATGTAGCCACTTTAGTAACATTTGCTAATTGCTTTTTAATTATATAACCTGCATAGTTGGATACCTCTTGAAAAAACAAATCCAACGATACCTTATTCAAGCCTGTAGGTCAATTGTAACCTGGGGTATTAATTTTGTTATGTCAGTGTATTATTTAACATTGACATATTAGGAAATGGTCAATATCCCCTATGGAAAAGTTTGACCACAAAACACATAAGCTAAGGGCAGAAAACCGCTGTTGTTTTTTTTCCCCCTCGCTAAGGGGGATAACTCAGGTTGTTATTTTGAGGGCCACCGTTAAACGCAAAGTTGAAATGAAAACCTCAAACTCCCTCTTCCTCCTGCCTCTTTCTCCACTCAAACACCCTCCTTCGCCTACTCCTTCTCATTCTTTCCTCCTC
>OY992876.1:221658230-221720730 GCA_963921405.1 Cepaea hortensis | reverse complement strand
CCACATCAGTCGATTCATCAATTTGAATTGAATAGAGCCCAAATGCTGCAGAATTGATCTCTTGCACAACTTGATCCTTGATGTCATTGGCCATATCACTGATCCTCCTTTGAACAGTGTCGTTTGATAGTGAAACCGCTGTAAGTTTTTTATCTGATTCATTTCCCAACACAATTTCCACCATCTTGAGACAACAAGGTTTGATCAAAGATTCCCCGCTTGTATGTGGGTTTTTCTGCTTCGCTATCTCCAGTGCTATGACATAGGAAGCTTCAGTAACCTTTTGGTTTGTTTCTTGGAATACCCCTGTTAAATCCAGTCTCATCCTTTTAACAGCATTCCCAAGACGTTCAAAATAGGTTTTGTCCTTGTCCTTGTATTGAGGATGAACATTCAACAAATGATTCCTCAACTGTGTCAGTTTCATAGAATCATTTGACAAACTTTTACTACAAATAACACACTGAGGTCGTTCTTCTCCGTTGATGACGATATTTATGAATCCATAATTCAAATAAGACAGGTCATACTTTCGTTTCTTATATATATATGTTGTTTGTCCATCAAGAATGATGATGACCATTCATTTCATCCAGTGGGGTTGAAGGTGTGGAGCCGTGGGTTCTAAGATGGCTGATAAGGCCTATTTTGGCTCGAAATGTTCTTTGACAATGTGGGCAAAGAATGCTTGACGTCTCTGGAGGAGGATTTCCTGCAGTGGTTTTTCTGTCCTGCCTTTTCTTCACAGCTCTTGCAGTCCTGGTTGCCTCACATATGACTGCACCTTTGCGCAATGATGCACGCCACGAATTTCGGTCTCTGGCTGCAGCCTCCCAGGTGTCATGATGAATTCCAAAAGCATTCAGTGAAATTTTCAGAGTGTCTTTAAAACGTTTCCTCTGGCCACCTTGGGAGCGTTTACCACAACGCAGTTCACTGTAGAAAATTCGTTTAGGGAGCCTATGATCTGGCATGCGAGTCAAGTGACCAGCCCAGCGAATCTGATTCTTCATCAGTAGAGTGTGGATACTGGGCATGGATGCTCTTTCTAGGACTTCAGTGTCTGGAATCTTGTCTTGCCATTTAATCTTCAGTAGCTTCCTTAGGCAGACTGTGTGGAAGTGGTTTAATTTCCTAGCGTGTCGCTGATAAACAGTCCAGGTTTCACAAGCATATAGCAGTGTGGATAATACAACTGCTTTGTAGACTTTTAGCTTTGTTTGCAGGCTTATTCCAGTTCTGTCCCATACATTCTTGTACAGTCTGCCAAAGGCTGCACTGGCCTTGGAGATTCTTGCATTCACTTCGTCATCGATTGTGGCAGCTTGTGACACGGTGCTGCCAAGATAGGTGAATTTGTCCACAACACTTAGTCTATGATCATTCACTTTGATATTCGGCACAGTGTGATTATTCCCTGGAGCTGGCTGGTACATAACTACAGTCTTCTCCAAGTTGATATTGAGCCCAAAGTTGGCACAGGCATGTGAGAAAGCTGAAACATTATGTTGCATGTCCGCCTCTGAGTTGGCGTATAGAGCGCAATCATCAGCAAACAGGAGCTCTCTGACGGTGCCGCTGTCAATTTTGGTTTTAGCTTTCAGCCTTCTGAGATTAAATAACTTTCCATCCATACGGTAGTTGATGTCTATTCCAATGTGTCGTTCTCGAAGGCATTCATCAACATGGCTGAAAACATGAGGCTGAACAGTGTTGGTGCCAGGACACATCCTTGCTTCACTCCATTGGTGACAGGAAAGGGTTCAGACAGTTCACCATTTTCCTGTACTCTTGCCTGCATGCCGTCATGAAATAGCCGCACTATTTGGACAAACTTTCGTGGACAGCCATATTTTGCCATAATCTTCCACAGTCCTTCTCTGCTGACCGTATCAAAAGCCTTGGTAAGGTCAATGAAAGTGGAGAACATTTCGCAGTTCTGTTCCTGACATTTCTCTTGCAGCTGCCTTGCAGCGAAAATCATGTCAACAGTTCCACGTTCTTTTCTGAAGCCACATTGACTCTCAGGAAGAAGACCTTGATCGAGATGAGCTGTGAGGCGATTGAGAAGAATTCTGGCGAGTATCTTCCCTGCAATTGAAAGCAAGGAGATGCCTCGGTGGTTGTCACAGGATTGGCGGTTTCCTTTACGTTTGTAAAGGTTGACTATTGACGCGTCCTTAAAATCTTGTGGCATGGTCTCGTTCATCCATATGTTTGTGAAGACTTGGTGAAGCTGCTCTGTTAGGACCGGCCCACCTGCCTTGTATATCTCTGCTGGGATGGAGTCAGGACCAGGTGCCTTGCCGCTGGATAGTTGCTGGATGGCTTTGTTTATTTCCACTATGGTTGGCAGGTCATCAAGTGTCTCATTGGTGGGAACTTCAGGAAGGCAGTTGATGGTTTCATCATCGAAGAAGGAAGTTGCATTTAAGATTTTGCTGAAATGCTCTGCCCAGCGTTGGAGGATTTCTTTCTTATCGGTGACCAATGTTCCCCCGTCTGCACTGAGGAGGGGAACTATGCCTGGTGATGAAGGACCATAGACCGCTTTCAGTGAGTCGTAGAAGTTTTTCATATCATGTCTGTCAGCAAAGCCCTGAATTTCATCAGCTTTGCTGCTCAGCCAGGAGTCCCGCATGTGCCGAAGTTTCTGCTGCACTACTCTCTGAATGTTCTTGAAAGCATCTTTTTTTGATGTTGACTTTGGGTCATTCAAATGTGCCTTGAGGAGAAGATGTTTCTCGGCCAGCAATTGGTTGATGTCTTCGGAATTTTCATCAAACCAGTCTTTATGCTTTCGGGGGGCTGGACCCAGGATTTCCATAGCAGTGTTGTAAATTGTGTCCTTTAGGGCTCTCCATTCTGTTTCTGTATCCTGTTTAGCTTCAGCATTGGGCTTGAGGTGGTCTTCCAGCATATTTTCAAACGACTGCTGCATTTTTTTGCTGTTTAGGCGGGTGACATTTAGCTTTGTTTGCATTTTCGCCCCTTGAGGACGCCGTGGTTGCCTGATGTGGATGTTGATTTTCGAGACAATGAGACGATGGTCTGTCCAACATTCGGCACCACACATGGATTTTGTCACTCGAACGTCTTGTCTGTCACTCCTCCTGACGATGACATAGTCATTGAGGTGCCAGTGTTTCGAGCGAGGGTGCATCCACGATGTCCTATTTCTCATGGGAAGACGGAAAATTGTGTTCGTAATCAGGAGATCATGTTCGGCACATGTCTGAAGGAGGCGGAGTCCATTGCTGTTACAATTTCCGACTCCATGCTTTCCAATAATGCCACTCCAAGAGGTGGTGTCCGTGCCTACTCTGGCATTGAAATCCCCAAGGAGTATAAGTTTGTCTCCTTTGGGAACAGATGTTAATACATTGTGCAGGTCCTCATAGAACTTGTTCTTGACATCATCTTCGTTGGTCATAGTTGGTGCGTAGACACTCACAATGGTTGCGTGCTTCCTTCCATTCAGCAGAGGCATTTTCATGGTCATGAGCCTGTCGTTTATAGCCTTTGGAAATCCAGCTAATTTGCCGACCAGGGCCGACTTAATGGCAAATCCCACACCGGATTGGCGTCTTTCCTCGCTTTTCCTTCCACTCCAGAAAAATGTGTAGCCGGCACCAATTTCACAGATTTGGCCTTCTTCTGCAAGTCGTGTCTCTCTCAAGGCTGCAATTTCGATGTTGTACCTGCCCAGCGCTCTCCCAATCAGTGCTGTTCGTCTCTCTGGACCCGACGCGCCGTCTCTGTCAAGTAGGGTGCGTACATTCCAAGTTCCAATTGTTAAGGGAATATGGTTTATTCTTTTAGCTTTGCTTGTTTTATCTTTCTTTGTATGTCGACCGCAGTTAGGGTACCCACCAACCGCGGCTAGCTGGTTAGGTAGTGATGAAGCAGACAATGTTTAGGGCACCTTTTCTAGCCCCTTCCTCATGCTATGGAGGTGAGCAGTGTGTTCTTATAGAGGGCGGCTCAGTCGCTCAGGGGGCTGCCGAATCCCACTGCTGCTCCGGTCAGTAGAAGACGACCATATGGCCTGAGCCGCCTGTGTGCAGGTCTGCGACTACGGCTGCCAGCGTACCCACGCCTGCCGCTTTGCCGCTCGCCCATCGCCACAGGGCTTGAAGGTGATATGTGACGTTGGATGAAGAATGACTTGTGCGATGACTTGGATTAAAGTGAGGAAGAGTTGGGCAATTCGTCGACCTCACTCTCTCGCCTGAGTCCATCTGAGTCCAGTGGCAAGACAAGTCGAGACGATTGGAGTCGAATACAGGTGCAGTGGATGACCAGGGCGCTCTACGTGCCTTGCCGTGCTCATTACGTTCCACAACGCTTTGCAGGTAAACGCCGTCTTGCCCGTTGAATCAGGAATGATTTCTTCTCTCTCTCTCTCTCTCTCTCTCTCTCTCTCTCTCTCTCTATATATATATATATATATATATATATATATATATATATATATATATATATATATATATATATATATATATATATATCCACGAGTCAACTTACGTCTTAAAAAGACAGTCTCCTTACCTCCGCAAAAATAATAATTTGAAAAGCTGAGACGTGTAGATTCGTAAACAGTGGAGGGATCTCGGTAATCGGTTTCTGTTTTAATGCGATCTTGAAATAATCGGGAAATTTAACATGATGAGTACTCTAAACCTCATTAAAATGGAGAAGCAATTTAAAAAAAAAACGTAAGTTACCGCAAATAAAATCTCTGGTAAAATACGGCAACCTAAATCATAGAGGCTAGGTAGAAGGAAAATAACTGTATATTATGGAGGGAAAACAATATCAAGTAATCGGTTCTTGTATTAACGCGATCTTGAAATAATCGGGGGATTTAACGTCACGAGTACGCTTAATATCCCGATCATGTTTTGTGTGGTCCTGAAGCCAATTTGACAATGTCTTCATTCCCCCCCCCCCTGGAAACCCTCAAATTCCCCCCTGGGGGGGGGGGGAAGATTCCCCACCGGTTGAGAACCACTGCTTTAAATGGAGACACCGAAACAAAAAGAAAAAAAAAACGAAAATTAACGAAAAAAATCTCCGGCAAAATACGGCAAATGGGGAAAGAAAGTACCTAATTTTATGTTACAGTGCGCTTCAACAAAAAGGCAAAATACCTACAGCCCATGACTGTAGCGAACGTGACTGGACATACCATTCGCTAGGTAAATGTTAGTTCACCTGATGAAACGTTTCGAATAATACCAGAATGAATCTTTCATTCTACAACAAAGACAAACTAATCAGGAATTTCACCCCAATGCTCAGTATTTCCAATTCTTTGACGCAATTTGGCGCCAGTATGCCGTCGCACAAAGCGAAGTCTAGTTTCTACCAAAGAGTTGTAAATTCGCAGAGGAAGGGGATGAAGAGGTGTACATTATACGTCATAAAATTCACCGGTTAACACGTTGTCGGAATGCCCAGAATGACGGGATACTTTCAGCCGGACATACGCGTAAACTTACCAACGGCGGCCGGAATTGACCACATGCCCGACACTATTCGCAAACGGAAATAAAGGCAATTTAAATGTCGACACGTCCACCCCCCCCCCCCCTCCTTCGGTGCGGCGCGGCGGATTTCAGACTGAGGGTCAACTTTTAACCGCACTAAGGTGTGAACTGACCAACGCCTTGTCCAGGAAACCACCTGCCCTTACACCTACGTGCAAAATGCAGATTAGAAATTGAAAGGTTGGCTTACAGGGAAGGGAGATAATCAGACCTGGGTATAAATAGTGGTGTCTGGAAATTGTCCATTAAATTGTCTTCTGAAAGAATCAGGTAAAAAGCGAGTTGATATGTATATATCATTTGTCGATAAGTCTTAATTCTCTTACTATTTAGAATTTCCTATGGATTTTATTTCCTAGTAACTATTCCGCTTATTAAGATCCGTCTCTACATTTGTAGACTTCTATTTTGTCTGTCCGATGTATGTCACTTCAATTTGCGCTTTCATTTTCTTATTTTGTTGTATATAGTTACTATATTTCTTTTATTCTCACCAAACAAGTAAGAATATCATGCTATGCTAGGACTAGTTTCTATGCATATTTCTTATTATAACTTTGATATACGGAATGTATATGATATTTATATAATTATAATACACCTGGGTGAATGTTGTTTGTGCTATAATGATTATTATGAGTAGTGTTCTGTGTGTATATTAATTATTGTTGCAGTGTGCTTTAGATGTAATATGTTGCCCCTGGTGAATGTTATATGATACTGTCGCGGTTGAGTTTGAATCATAGGGGTTATAGTATATATATTTATTACCTAAACTGTATGGCAGGTATATGGTGTGTGTAGCTATTGCAAGTGCGTGATAAACGTGCGTTCATCGTTAACTCATATGAGACTGACGCAGAGACTGATCACCGGCAACTAAGCCCGAAGTCAGGCACTCCTGCGTTAACACCACTTTTTTTTTCTTTTTTTTTCCGCGTGTCCATCCTGTTTCAGGATATTGCGGTCAACACCAGCATCTTTCAGCTGTATGTTGATTCCTAGGCTAGATTACGCTCATCAGCACGCCACGACTTTCTGAGCGACCGGCTCCATACTCTCATAAGTCACTTTTGCAATTCGAACCACTGCTAATTCTCGTCGCGTCACGTGACGAGAGTATTCGGGGTTAGCGGAGAAAGCTGCTAACCCCTCGGCCATGGAGCCGACCGAACACTTAATCTGCCGAAACAACTGTGGTAAAGGAATGGCTATAACGACACCAAGTGTCTGGATGAGTGACGTGGACTTAAGGCACTCCGTTTTTTATGCCGTTGACCGATAAGGTGAAGGCAGCAATTGTAACGACGGGACCTGTTCGACTATGGAAAAGTCCTTCCTACTCGACAAAGTCAGAGAGATAGTGAGAAGAGGAGAGAGAAAGAGAGAAAGGGAGAGAAAGAGAGAGAGAGAGAGAGAGAGAGATAGTGAGAAGAGGAGAGAGAAAGAGAGAAAGAGAGAGAAAGAGAGAGAGAGTGAGAAGAGGAGAGAGAAAGAGAGAAAGGGAGAGAAAGATATTGAGAAGAGGAGAGAGGAAGAGAGAAAGAGAGATAAAGAGAGAAAGAGAGAGAAAGAGAGAGAGAGAGAGAGAGAGAGAGAGAGAGAGAGAGAGAGAGAGAGAGAGAGAGAGAGTGAGAAGAGGAGAGAGAAAGGGAGAGAGGGAGATTGTAAACGCGGTAAATCTGGGTGAGACATTGTCAAACTTTAGCACTTTGTTTGTTTATGTGTGTGTTGGTATATGTATCACATATGATTGTATGCGTGTAGCTTGTCTTATTCCAGACATATTGGTGTTACCTGTCCTCTGGAGTAAACTAGGCAGCCCGAGAGAGGGATCATGCTCCATTACCAACACATGGTCTCTACAATTCATCTTAAGCTTTGTGCTATTTTTGAAGAACAATGTAACAAACTATCGTCTATCAAAACGGCAAGGTGTGAGTAGTATCATCGTCATCATCTTCAACATCTTAATTATTACCATTATCTTGATCATAACCATCATTATAATTATTATTATCATTCTTCTTCTTCTTCAGCGTTCCGAGCCATTGAGGTTCTTTGCTGCAAATACAATCCGTCTCCATTCGTCTCTCTGGTGGACCTTCTCTTGCCAGTCGTTGATTCCAAGTGCTTGTAGGTCTGTACATGTATTATCTCTCCACCGCCTTCTTGGTCTACCTCGGGGTCTACGGTCATTTATTTCCTGAGTGTAAGCGAGTTTTGTTTCCCTATTATCTTCCATTCTTTCTATATGCCCCAGCCATTGTAGTCTATTAGCCTATCAGCCACTCTCTTTCATGCACTATTTATTATTATCATTGCTATTATTATTATTATTAATATTATTATTGCCGGAGACAGTGTCTAAGGGTTTCACAATCATGCATACCAGGTTCGAAATCAGCTGCAGGAGATTAGGAAGCAGATCGCCTTGTGTTGATTTATTACAATGTAATGAGCATCAGTCATTCAGAAAGCAATAAGAACGAGTGAAAGCAAAATTGTCTACAAAATAAAAAACATTTTTATAATGCTGGGTTTGATCGCAACATACTGTAAAAAAAATGCGACTACCATTTTATTGCCGGTCTCCCTGGTGAAAATCTTGACGATTTTATCCGTAATTCCGTATATCCACGTGAGGAACACAGCTGCGCAAGATTTGGCAGAGGATCACGTCGCGTCGGTTACTTACAGGGGTATGTTAGCCGGTTGCTCAGAAAGCAATGGCAAACTACTGAGCGTAATCTTGCCAAAAACATCAAAAACAGCTAAAATATGCTGGTGTTGACTGCAATGTCCTGTAAGGGATATACAACTTAAAAAAAACATTTTATTACTATCATTATTAATTAGCGGGAGAGAGAGAGAGAGAGAGAGAGAGAGAGAGAGAGAGAGAGAGAGAGAGAGAAAGAGTGAGATGGAGATAGAGAGAGATAGAGAGACAGAGAGATATATGGAGAGACAGAGATATATAGAGAGACAGAGAGATAGACAGATAGAGAGATATAGATATAGAGATAGAGAGATATAAAGAGACAGAGAGATAGAGAGAGATAGAGAGAGATATGGAGAGATAGAGGGATGTAGAGAGATAGAAAAATAGCGAGACAGAGATAGAACGAACGAACAAAGAAACTTTTTTTTCAAAGGGTTACGAATTGGGCACGAAGGCCCGTCTAACATCCTGCACTTCTATCACTCTCTTTCATGCACTATTTCATTCATACATCATTCAAGGCTAACAGAGAACATCAACAATATAAAAGATATGCATTATAAAGGCATGGGCAAAATGCGAACATCAATACTACACGACTCGGTAATATTAGAAAATGGTGTGACACTTGTTATTAGCTATGTGGAATGTACTGGTCTACCAAAAGGGGACTGGCTGTTATACTAGAGTTTTGTTATTATTATTATTAGTATTTCTATTATTAAGGGGGGAGGTAATCCATACTGAGATAGTGTTCGAATAACTTGCGATTATATGTATAGGGATTGGTGATGTCTTTGATTTCATGTGGAAGATTGTTCCACAGCTGAACTGCAGAGTACGTTAAGTTTGTTTTGTATAATTCAATCCTAGGCTTCAAGATGTAATATATTTAATCGTTTACTGTGTCTAGAATTATATTTGAACAATGGCAAAAGGTAGTTTGGGGCATTCCGATGTAAGATTTTGTGAATTAGTTTGGCCGTAATGAAAAGCAGGCGTTTGCGGAGTGGTAGTAACTGAAGGCGTTTATGCAGGATAGGAATGTCAGATAAATGTTTGCTATAAATTAAACTCATTCCCATTTTCTGGAGTGAGTAAAGTCGCTTGGTGCTTGAATTAGAGCAACCGCCCCAGATTGTAGAGCAGTAGTCAAAATGTGTCTGTGTGTGAGAAGAATAGAATATTTTCCTTGTGTCCTCATCAAGGATATTTTTAATTTTGGCGAGTTGGTAGACTTTTTTCGCTGGTTGTTTAATGAGCGCTTGAACGTGGATTAAAGGTTAGGTTTCTATCAATGATTAGGAATATTGTTTTGTGCTCAATTACACTGCTATTGGCATGTTGTCGATGTTAAGCTGAAGTGATGTGTGTGAATTTAGAGTATGAAGTCTTTATCTGGTTATTAATAACATTGATTTTGTTTTAGTAATGTTAATTTGCATACCTTTTACATAGCTCCACCTAACTACATTATTTAAATCGTCTTGCAAAGACGACTCCAGCAAAATACAGTTTTCAGCGTTTGTGTACACTGTACAGTCGTCTACAAATAGATCGCAGGACGACGAAAGATGCAAAGGTAGATCGTTAACATATATGGCAAATAATAGAGGGCCAAGAATAGAGCCTTGCGGTACTCCAGTAATGAAGGCATAATTGCCATTCTAGATATTTTATATCCAGATCTAGAGGTTTTTGCCGGCGTCTGGATACCGTTTTCTGACGTTTGGATGCTGGATGCAATTCTAGATACTTTTCATTTGGAGTCGGATATTTTGAATACTTTCTAGATTTTACTTTTCTTTCGGTATCATTTACCCATTTTATGTTTGGTCTGGACGCGCGTAAATTATGGTAACTGCCATTATTTAAACTTTGAATTGACTTGGGTCAACGCTCAACAATCTGGCAACCCCCCCCCGGTAATGAGTAAAAGGGCGCATAAGGGCACTGAAGAAACTTTTGGTCAGTAAACATTTAAACTGAAAGCATTTGGCTGCAATTGGTACCGATAATGCATCGGTAATGGTCGGTATCAACCATGGCGTGTATGCAAAATTGAAGGAAGATATCCCATCTTTAATCCTCATAAAATGTGCGTGTCATGCCTTGCAGCTAGCATTATCACATGCCTCATCAGTTAGAATGTTTACCAAGGAATTCGGAATTCCTTATTGCTGAAACACATAACTGGTTCTCCAAATCTTCTGTCAGACAACAGTAATATAATAATTTATATAAAGCATTAAATGATAGTTCCTCACCACTGAAAATTCTGTCATATTGCAAAACTAGATGGTTATCAATTCAACCAGCTGTTGAAGTAATTGTGAACTGATGGTTGGAGTTGAAGACACACTTCGAAATAACAAGACAAAATGAAAAGTGCTACACAGCTGGCATTCCTTATCTTTTCACAACCCATTAAAATGGGTTGAGATTGATTGATTGATTGGTTCCGAAATCAATCAATCAATCAATAACAACCCATTTTAAGTGAAGTGCAAAAAGTTAATAAACTATTTGAATCTCAAAATGTTGATAAAGTTAAATTACTTGACGATCTCACTTTGCTATTTCACTCAATTGGTAAAAGACTTATATTGCCAACTTGTAAAGCTGACTTGTTCACTTGCACTATAGAGAGTTATTTGGCTCCCAAGCCATACCTGGGATACCAAATCGAATCAAACATTGATGGTTTAAAAACAAAAGGACTGTTAACAGAAAATGAAGAGAACAACTTAATAAAGCGCTGTCAAGATTTTCTTGTCTCATTATTCGATCAACTGAAGCAGAGACGTCCTGAAAATTTAGATGTATTGAAACATATTTCACTCTTTTCTATTAACAACATACCTCAACCAGTAAAGGACATACCTAAATATTGTCAAGTTATTACATTTTTAGGGGCTACTGATAATAGTGTGGCGGAAGCAGAATATTAGTTAACAAAAATAAATTTGGTTGACTGGACAAACAAAACAGAAACTGAAGCTTTTTGAAGTGAAGTAAGACAATTTAAAGATGTCTCAGGTAGCAGTCCATTCTGTGAGCTCTTTGAATGTGCGATGTCTGCCATGATACTACCCCATTCAAATGCTGATGCGGAAAGAGTTTTCAGTGCTGTGAATTATACAAAATGTAAACTAAGAAACAGGATGAAACTTGATCTCTTAAATGCTATATTGACAATAAGATTTGGCCTGATGAGAGCAGGAAAATGCTGTTCAACTTATCAGCTCCCTGATCGTGTAATAAAAGAAATTGGAACAGCTAAAGCATACCAGAGTCATTTTGAATCTGAAGCTTCAACTTCATCATCCAAGCTAAGTGCATCTTGTGAGACAGGCATCAGTGAAGATGAGGACATGATTCTATAGGTAAGTCACATCAATTTTCTTTTTAATGTTGCATATCCCTTACAGGATGGTGCAGTCAACATCAGAATTTTTCAGCTGCTGTTGATGTACAAGGCAAGATTACGCTCAGTAGTTTGCCATTGCTTTCTGAGCTACCGGCTCACATTCACCTGTAAGTTACAAGAGCGGCTCGAACCGCTGTCGGTTCGGGCGCAGCTGCGTTACTCACGAGAATATACGGGATAACGGCGACAGCCGTAAACTTTTCCCCAGGGAGAGCAGCAGTCACATCAATACATATGTAATTTCTTACTGTCTCAATCTGGATATTTTTCCTAAATACTTTCCAACGAAATCTAGATATTTATGGATGTTGTTTGGGCCGTATCTAGATACTTTTGGTCAAAAAAAAAGTGGCAACCCTGATAGTGGTTTGAGACAGAGAGTCATTGTGTGATACTACTTGCTTTCTATTTGATAGAAAAGATGTTATTAGAGTGACTATATAAGGGCCAAGTTTAGGGCCACAGACTGATCTGCCCATTAGGGCTATTAAGGCCAAAATAGGGCAGAGACAGAAATCAAATCAAATCAAATCAAATCAACTTTATTAGGGTCACAAATTGGGCGCGCAGGCCCGTCTTACATTCGGCCCTTCCAATCACTCGTCTTTCGTTCATCAAGAGCATTATACATTTACATAGGAAGAAAAATAAACATTGTGAAATGAATGTTGTAAATATAATCAAGGCTAATTATAATTACCATGTTATGAGGCCCATCTCCCATCTATCCATACATCACCCCACCACACAACACCCCCACACACGCGCACCAAGAGTCACATACACACCCCCACCTACCCACACACACGCACACCAAGGGACACATACATACCCCACCAACCGACCCATCCCCCTCCCGCACATCCCCCACCCACACACACTGCCCTCACCTGATCCCCCAACCAAAACACACTCGCCACCCACAAACATTCCCCCACCAACCCACACACCCCACGCCCATCCACATACACATCCTAACCCACACATCTTCTCCCCACCCACACCTCAAACCACCCATCCCCCAGCCACATCTCCATCGACAACATATTCCCCACCCATGCACACAATCCCCCACCAACCCACACATCGCACATCCACTCACACATCCCCAAACCATACACACACATCCCCACCAACTGACATGTCCCTACCCCCCCCCCCCCCACACACACACACACACACATCTCCCTAACCACCCATACATCCCCAATCCACTCACACACACCCCACCACCCACACATACAACTTCCACCCACCCACACATGCCATAACCTAATCCCCCACCACACAATCCCCCACCCGCACATCACATACACCCCCTACCACGCACTATTCCCAATCCACGCACCACACACACACATATCCCTCACCAACACATCCCCACTTACACACCACACACATATCCCCCACCCAGATACCACACAATATTCCCACCCACACCCACACAGATACCCTTACCCATCCACCCCACATACCCCCACTCACACACCACAAAAATCCCCCACCAACCCACACATACTTCACCCACACAATATCCCCTACCAACACACCACACACCTCTCCCCACCCACACACGCATTCCCTACCCGTCCACCAGCACACACTTACTCACGCATACATCCTCCACTACGCACCCACACACCCCCACCCACCCACCCCCAACCAAACATCTCTCGATCACAATACCCCTACCCACACACATCCTCCACCCACTCAAACATCCCACCCCGACACATACAACTCCCTCACCCACCTACACATCCATAAGCCACCCACACACCCCCACCCACACATTCCCCATCCACACACACACATCTCCCACCCACACACCCCCACATACTTCCCCCACCCACCACAATCCCCTACTCACCCAAACATATACCCCACCTATACGCACATTCCCCACACCCATCACACACATCCCCCACACCACACACTATCCTCCACCCATACCACCACAAACATACCCTCCACATCATTTACACATCCCCCACCAACACACCGCACACATATCTCAAACCCACACACCATACACTTCTCCCCACCCGCCCTTGCATCCCTAATCCACCCAACACAATCCCCTACCCACACAACCCCGCCTCCCACACATACTTCCTCAAACCATCCACACATCTCCACCCACATAAACACACATCCCCCGCATCCGTCCCATACACATATCCTCCACCTATACGCACATCCCCCACACCCATTCCAACACCCCTACTTTCACCCCCACACATCCATCCACACATCCCACCAACACCCACAAATACCACTACCCACCAAAACCCACACACCCCAACCCATCCAAACGCATACCCCCACCCACAAATATCCCCACACTCACACACATCCTCCACATACACTCACACTTCCTCACATCTAGACACATACAAAATGTCTCACGTTAGTATTGAAACTAGTATGAACAAACTCCCACACTTTACTCACACATACACTGACACTTGTCATGAGCAGTCTCATAAAAATATAGAGAGAGATAGAGAGATAGAGAGCTAGATAGAGAGGAAGATAGAGAGAAAGATAGAGGGATAGGGAGATAGAGAGAGAGAGATAGAGAGAAAGAAAGATAGAGAGATGAAGATATATATATATATATATATATATATATATATATATATATATATATATATATATATATATATATATATATAAAGTAAGTGGCGAGTGTGAAGCTGCACTTCTCGCTGTTGTCGTATATCTTAATGAACGTGAAATAGTATGTGGGAGATGCTGGACAGATCAGTCTGTGGGACATCCTGGGTAAATTAATCTGTGGGACATCCTGGGTAGTTTAGTCTGTGGAGCATCCTGGGCAGATTAGTCTGTAGAGCATCCTGGGCAGATTAGTCTGTGGGTTATCCTGGGTAGATTAGTCACAAACAGATATGACAACAACATTTCGCTAGATGAGATAGTTTACAGTTCTGACCCAACCCTGGACACTGGTAAAGTAGATTCATAGACACACAGATACGGCAGCAATATGTCACTAGATGAAACAGTGTACAGTATCATCCAGTCCGAGACACTGGTCACGTGGAATCATGGAACAATGATGAAGATTGCCCGGACATGAGCAATCTAAGTCTTGATGGAGGCTACGACACAAAGAAAATTGAACACAAACATCAGAAAAGGGCATTCATCATTTGTGGCCACATAATGAGAAGTCAGAAATTGGGACATATTGTAAAAAGTGGAAAGATTCGAGGAAAGAGAGATAACGCAAGAAAAGGAGAAGTCTCGATGTGTGTCAGCACATGAAGTGATATATGACGTTGTCGATATGGAGAAGCATGGCCTACGCCAATCGGCACAGCACAAGATGAGGATAACGAGTACTGTTTCACACACATAGAAGCTTTGGCTACAGACGCAGACGCCAGAGGAGAAAATGGTCATCAATGGCTATCAATATGTTCAATGTGAATGCGAACTTACCTCGAACCGGACTGTTACATAACCATTACAACATTGACTTGTGTACTACTACATTACAAAATTAATGTAATGTAATCAAAACATAAATTAACAGATGAATACTGCATGTCAAAGATCCAAAACCAAGATGCACTCTGGCATTGTTATGTGTGTGTGTGTGAGCGTGTGTGTGTGTGTGTTTGTGTGTGTGTTGTGTTGATTAACATTGCTCATCAATTATGAGTCGACGTTCAGCTTATGTTATAATTAATAGAAAACTAAATCTTTATTGCAATCTGAAGTGCACAAAATTCTGCATAGAAACAGATACATATGTGAACACACAAGAGAACGTACGCCTGAACAAATCATTGTGCTCAGAAAAGACTGCAAAAAATATGTGCATAATATGTCCTCGACCGTACCAAGCAACATGCAAACACATTATTGTTTGTGGATTGAAGTTCTGTATACCACCAGAACGCCGTAACAAGTTTTAGTCACCTGCTCAATTCGAAATGCTATTTGATCATATCTCGAAGCTGACAACATCTGTGGATGACCCTAAGCCAAACTGGCGGATATAGAACATCAATATCGCACAACGCTATCCAAAAAGAAATGTCCGTTAAGCAAAGAGCACAACAGTTGTGAAATAATTACCAACCAAGGGACAACTGGTCACAATAAACCCAGACAAGGCGAGTGGTGCAGTGGTGATGGCAAGAAGAACTACAAAATTAAAATGGAAGACATTTTATCGGATCATCAAAATTCCAGTTAGATCCAAAATCCAGCAAACAGGGGGACTTGGATGCAAAAGTGAGAAAAAAAGATTATGTCACTTTTCAATAATACATTTATCAGTGAGGCGACTGCAACAGCTACTTGCCTCACGGGACTCACAACCCCCCTCCCCCTCCCAAACTTTATGGCCTTCCTAGACTGCACAAGCCTGGGTTACCACTGAGAACTATTTTATCGATGGTCAACACTGCCAAACACAAGATGGCGAACTCGCTTGCGGAAATCTCAGACTAGCGCGACAATCATTCGACCCCTTAATACTAAAAGATTCATTTGAGCTTGTCGAACTATTGGACACCATCGATCTTAATCATAGGTACATAGGTACTATTTTCCTCCTGGAAGTTTCTCAGTGAAGATCGTCTGTTACCGACATACAAACTCGAGAAACTACTGCTGTGCACATGTAATATTACAATTAATTTTCTTAATAAACCTATCGTACAATTAACGGCGCAGCCATGGGGAATCCTCTAGGTCCCATTCTAGTGGGAATCTTTATGGCTAACCTAGAAAAACAAAAAGCATCGAATATTAAGGACCGGTTTCTATACTGCTTAAATGTGGATGATATATTATTCCTCACAAAGACCAATCAACAGGCAAGATCGTTTAACTCCACCATGAACCAAGCCCACAAGAACATCTCCTTGTCTACTGACCACCATCATAATGATAACTTGTCGTCTTAGATATTATAATCCAGCATCAACAGGATGGCACCATCCAAAGAGCAGTCTATCAAGGACCATGAACGGATCAGTAGCTGAATCTCAATAGCTTTGCACCCATCCACTATAAGCGTGACCTGTTTAATCAATCCAGAAATATTATCTCTAGCAACACACTTAAGAAAGAACTAGACACCCTTCACCAGACTCTGAAATCTAATGGTTATCCAGCCGACTTTGCCAAGCGTCACTACCAGCAGTAAACCATACATTCTTTACTCCTGAACCAATGATCAGATATATAATAGGTACTTTAGTAACATTTTCTAAATTGCTTTTTAATTATATAACCTGCATAGTTGGATAACTCTTGAAAATCAAATCCAACGATACCTTATTCAAGTCTGTACATCAATTGTAAGCTGAGATATTAATTTTTGTATGTCAGTTTATTATTTAACATTGACATATTGGGATCCCATCTGGAAAATTGTGACCACAAAACACATTAGCTAAGGGCAGATAATTGCTCTTGGTTTTTTTCTCGCTAAGGGAGATAACTCAGGTTGTTATTTTGAGAGCCACCGTTAGAACGCAAAATTCAAATGAAAACGTTAAACTCCCTCTTCCTCCTGCCTCTTCCTGCACTCCAACCCCTCCTCCACCTACTCCATCTCATTCTTCCTCCTCCTCCTTCCTCCTAATGCCATTTTAATTATATGGCACATTTTTGCAAATGCAAAAATATGCACCACGATTGTCATGCAAGAATAAAAATTGTGAATAATGTAATAAGCCTTAGGATTTATGGTGACTTTCGACTTTTATAAAATGCCAAATCATGCACTTTAGAAAAAGTAAATAACAAAACCATGAGTTATTTAGTCTGCATATTATTTAGTTGCCTGTCCTTCACTTTACAAAGCAGTCAGCCGCAGCATTTTGGCTGTTCGTGACTCCTAGGCACATCTTATAGTCAGTAGTTTGCCATTGATTTCTGAATGACTGGCACCCATACATTTTTCGAAAAAAAAAACCCAGCACCGCTGTGTTTTGAACCCGGGTATACAGGATTACGAATCGTGTCTGTAACTCCTTCGCCACGGAGAATGAAAGTCTGCATATACAAAAATATTATTCTGAGTTATATTAATTGAGTAATTGTTAATAATCAACTACATTATTAAAGCCAGCTCATTGGCAAAGAGGTAATGGACGCAGCTCGTAACCCCACATACCCGCGTTCAAAACACAGCTATGGGCGATTTGGCAGCAGACTGCCTTGCCTTCGTGTTTTTAAAAAAAATGGTATGGGGGGGGGGCGGTCATTCAGAAAGCAATGACAAATTATTGAATATAAACTTGCCAAGAGATCACAACAGCCAAATATGCTGGTGTTGACTGTGACATCCTGTAAAATTTATGCAACTAACTAACATTATTAAATCTTTCATGGATTCAAATCATATGATATTAATAAAATAGTCACACCATCTGTTCTGTTTCATTGTCCCATGGATATCAATATATATATATATATATATATATACCGGTCTCCGTGGCCAAAGTCTTGCGAACGTGGTTCTTGAGCCGGGTACCAGGCGTTCGAAGCTCTGCTGCGACTGATTTATGCAGCAGACCGTGTCGCGTTGTGTTATAACGTGCTGGTATGGGAGCCGGTCGTTCAGAAAGCAATGGCAAACTACTGAACATAACACGTGCCTAGTACATCAACAGCAGCTGGACAGATTAGTCTGTGGGACATCCTGGACAGATTAGTCTGTGGGACATCCTGGGCAGACACTACTCCGTGGACAGACACTAGTCTGTGGGACATCTTGGACAGACACTAGTCTGTGGGACATCTTGGACAGACACTAGTCAGGCTAACGATGCGATGACTGACCAAGGTCTCCACTGTGATGAATCGTGCAGATAACTACAAATTGAGCGTTCTGCAAGACTGCAAGAGAATTACAGTAATACCTCACGATCGAGGAAGACAGCCGTAAGCCAAGTCTTACACTGACTCATGATGACCTCGCTGGTATGAACGGAGTTGTATGTCTACGAGGATGAAACCAAGCTTTGTCCAGTCTCCGGTTCTTTGGTCATACAACAGAGAACATGATCAGTCTGCGGTTCATCAAAGCATACAATAAACAACAAATCAAACCCAAGCGGTCCATAGAAAAAAACATATACGGCATCAACATGTCACTGGATGAAACACTGTACAGTTCTGATCCAGCTCTAGACACTGGGGACGTGGCTTCATGGAACAATGATAAAGATTGTCCGGACATGAGCAATCTAAGCGTCTTGACGGGGGCTACGACACAAAGACAACTGAAAAGGGCATTCATTATGAAAAGGGCCACATTATGAGAAGACGGAAAATGGAACATATTGTGACAAGTGGACGGATTCGAGAAGAGAAAGATAAAGAAAGCAGGGAGAATTTTTGACAGTTTTGTTTCATGGCACGGTGGGGTGTCAGCGCATGAACTGAAACATGTCGTTGTAGATCGCAAGATATGGATGTACTAGGCTCGCGATGATGATGGAACTCCACCAGAGGGCGCGTACTGTATGATTGGTCTGGAACCCCGGGAATTCTTGTGACCCCAGTATAAAAACGTGTGCACAGGTAGAACCGGTCTTTATGTAGTCCACCACACCAAGTTATGAGGCGCCAATGCCTATAGTAATTGTTAGAACTTGAAAGGGTTTGAAGTGGAGTGGCTGACTAGTTAGTGTCAGTATGTCTGGGTTCATGGTGGGGTAGTATATTGTGTCACAACTCTGTTGTTTATTTCGGGTCTTAAGGTTTATGTTGTGTAACTTAAGTGTTTGTAGTGTCTTATTGTTGTCTGTGTCAAAGTTCTTTATTGTGTCATTCTAGTTGGTTACTGTTTGGAACACCTGTATTGTGGTATTTGGTGTACCCTGTTGTCTTAAGCTCTGGTAATGGATAGGAACCACCCTTTGTTGATGTTTGATATATGCAGTTGTCTGTTGTATCTGTTATTGAACCTCTGTTAATGAATACATTATTCAATGTGTTTGAACACAAATTGTCACCATAGATGTAGCAGTTGATAAATAAAAGCGGTTTTTGTATTGTTCTTGATTTGTTTGTTTAGTCTCTTTAGCTTTTACAACCACTATTTCTACCACAATCTAACACCTTAATTCACTGTTTGGGCTCTAACATGGTGGTTCCTATGTGAACATCTATAAAATAGTTTTTCCCTCTGGCCGAGATCTCATACCTTCTTATCTAATTACTATATCTGTTTTGTCAGTTGAGAGCGGTGTGAGGTTCTCTCTCTCTTTTTTTTTTTTACTACTTCTCTTCTTTGGCCGTAACGAAGTCAGAGTTACTCTCTACCTCTTAGCACCGTAGCAAAGAAAACAACAGTCTTTCCCTTGTTCTTTTTCCCCTCAGCTACAAATGGCGACCCCGACGAGATCTAGTGGCAGCATTTGAATTTTTCTGTTAAAAATGTCTTAGTATCTAGTGATTGTTTTGTGTGATAGGTCAGTGTTATGTTTGTGGTGTCCATTGTCTTTGAGTTGTGACACTAGCGCCTAGGTTTGCTGCCGACACCCCCCCCCCCGGGCAGTGCTGCACAAGAGAGGATTCCCCTGTACGGTGAGTGGTCTCAGATAGATTGCCTCCTAGTACACCTCTGTACTTGTACCCCATCCAGAGCAAAGATAGCTCTGTCTTCAAAGATAGGGACCGCAGTTCCCCTCCCGGTTGGTGCCCCTGACGTCTCAGGGCACACTGGTGAAGTCAGGTACATAGTGGTCCTGTAAAGACAGAACTACCTTGTTTTGGCCAGGAAGGTGGGCCAACTGTTGAGGAGTATTGAGGAAGGTGGAATCTGCAAGGAGGGCTGGTGCGGTATATGCTGAGGATAAAGTTGACATCATCTGGGAGAGTGTTGCTCCCAATGTGTGGGCTGAGCTTGAGTTTAGGTAAGTTTGTGATGATCCTGAGAGATGCTGCAGACCATTCAGCAGGTCTATGGGTGCAGCGCAGAATGGTGGAGCTGGCTGCAGTTTTTTTCAAGATCAAACAAAATGCTGGGGAATCCATCATGGATTTCTCTCACCGGGTCCACAAAGCCTTTCATTCGGTGCTGGAGGCACAGAGAAAGAGGGACATGGTTGCTTGGGATCCAGTGATCCTAAGACATTGGTTTGTGGCACAGTTACGTAATGTCCTCAGCAGGGGAATGGCAGAGGAGAGGATATCGCAAGATCCTTCAATGACTTTCCTCTGTGTTAGAGACTTAGCTATGCGATGGGCTGGTGTGTCGTTAGCTCCAGAAGTCTGTACATGTCAATATGTAAAACCTAAAGATGACAGTGCAGGTAGGTGGCCTAATGCCAGTGGTCAGTGTCAAGGGGTCCAGCATGATGATGTGGTGGTGGAGGAGCTTCGAGCTGAGCTAGGTCGGATGAGAGACTTAGTTGATTATTACTACAGCCCAAGGTACGACGCAAGAGGTGCAACGTTTGTAGAAGCCGGACCCACCTTCAGAACAGGTGTCCGAAGAGAGGGGTTAGTGGTTTTCAGAACCCCTCTGGTGTGGATTATGTGAGAGTGTCTACAAGTGTAAGCCACCGAAACTAGCCGGGCCTTAAGCGACAACAGAGTCCGCCCCAGGTTGATCCTTCTAAAGGATCAGCCCCAGATGGCCGAATGGGTACAGTGGTAATTCCTGGTGAAAATGTTACCTGCGGTTACCAGAAGATTTTGTTCAAAAGAAAGAGTCGGAGGGAGACGAGACGATGGAAGTCTCCTTGTGTCGGTGTGGTTGACGAGTTACAGATTGTTAGAAATGTGACAAGTGGTCAGGGTAATGTGACAGCTGCCCAGTGTGTTGTGACGGGTGTGAGCCAAATTTTTCTGCATACGGGTATGTCGACTCGTGACTTTCTGCGAACAGAAGATGGCGGGGGTCCACCAGCAAGAAACTATATCCATTAGACATTATTGGTGAAATATTGACTGATGTTACAGTTTTCAGCCACTTAGGAATCCCAGTCTGTCGGATTGACAACCTTGGTTAATTAATTGGTGAAACAGAAGTACTAACAGGAAGCAAGGACCACTTACTTCTGCTACGGTGATGTGAGGAGAAGAGCGCAACCCTGACTGCGTAGGGCCAAAGAAGAAAATGAATAAAGAGAAAGAACCTCTCACCGTCCTCGGTTAACAAGAATAGAAAAGAATTAAGGTTTAAGAAGGTCCAGGGTGGGCCGACAGGGGATTAGAACAATATTCTCCAATCCCAGACAAAGAATTACTCCGAGGGCTGTTCTAACACCAATGACTATAACACTAGAGTCTATCAACTAAACAACAAAGTAAGAGTAACACAAGCATCATTTGTTTATTACACTTCTAAACTTCACAATAATATACAGACATGTAGCATCAACAAGGAAGTTAGGGTACAGCAAATGCCAAACAGCAAAAACACTAATCCAACAAATAAAATTCCTAAGTGTAGCAAAAACTTCTAATCCAGTAAGAACTCCAAATCTACTAAACACTAATCCACCAAACACTAATCCACCAACAACTAATCCACTAGAACTAATTTAACAAAAACTTCTAGTCCACCAAAAACTAATTTAACAAAAACTTCTAGTCCACCAAAAACTAATTTATCAAAAACTTCTAGTCCACCAAAAACTAATTTATCAAAAACTTCTAGTCCACCAAAAAACCCAGGAAAATCTAAAATCTAAAACTAGAATTCTGGCTTTTCCTGTAGATAAAATAAAAACCAACAAAAATATTAGGCAAAGACAAGTCAAACATCTCAACATGATTGCCCAACAAGACAACAACAACACCCAGTCTCTCTACGTAAGACAGACACTCTTGTACTTGTGACGAATAGACATAAGATGCAACACCCTGACACATTCATTAGATCCACTTACATCACGAGCAAACATCTCAACACTGACCTGGCCAACATACATCAGACATTGTAGGCAAACACAACATCTAATTAATAATCATCAAAGACTCATTATTTGCATCAACACATGGACTTCATAGGACAACCACTACAACACTGGTGTATGTAAACAATGTCTTTGTGGCACAAACATAGACATGGACTGTAAATTCACATCAACCACATGATGCTTCCACTGGACAACAATGATATGAACAGGTTATAGGATGTGCTCCACATAAAATATAAACGACAGGGAGCACTTATTCAACAGCCTCCAAGGTTTTCTACACATTCACCAGACACCCTCAATCCCACACCATAACCCTGATTGTGGCCAAAGCCACAGTGTAGTCTACATACATCCACCTTGATTACTACAGGCCACCCCAGCCCCTGGCGGATATAATAATCATCATCCTCATCATGGCTACCATCATCATCACATGACCGCTACCATCATAGCCACCATCACAACCATAGTCATCATCATGTGATACTCATAAGACAATGCCCATCCATGTAGTTCTTAATCCGGTACCTACATCACTACACCCAGTCATTGATGACAACTACCATAGCCTCATTTATAACAGTAATTGCTCTGTCCATGCATGTCATACCTGATGGGTTCCACTCTCCAGGTGACCCCTGCTCTCCTATCAAAAACTCCAACTACTATATTCATTGATGTTCCCCCAATGAAACCAGAATTGAAATCCACCAGTCTATCATCATGCCCTCTCAGTTGCACCCTGATGCGACTTATGTCAAGAATTAGCCATCACTCACCATCCTGACATTTAAACACCTAGCCCCATAAGGGATGCCATATGACACAGGGCACACCTCTCCTGCAATGCCCATGCTATGTTAAAGGATATCAACAACATGACACCACACAAATTACCGCATGATATTACACATTACTAGCCGACAAGCAAAATATGTTCAACCGTGGAAAGCAATGGACACATATACCCAGTGGAATTACCATATTTGTAGAATGTGGCAATGTAACATTTGCACATAAAAGAATCACAACATTCACAGAAAGTTGAAGATAAACAAGTACACAGGAACTCAACCGAGGCTACTAAGACAGCTCATAAAATAACCACACAATAGTATCAAGTGAAAGTACACAACAAAAATGTCCATGGCTGGATGCAGACCATCAGTACTAATATAATAACCAGTGTAATATATCTGATATCATTATTATCACACTACTGTCATCCGATGTTGCCTAATGCCAACCACCGTGTTACTAGGCAAAAGATGTACATTTGTGTCCTCTTTTCCCCATCATTCTTCCTATGATACACCGGTTATAAATTTTGCTATCTTACGCTTTTTGTCACATGACAACTACATATTAATATCTCTGCGAAGGGTGGTACGCAGCACTAAATCACATTCCTCCCCTCAGTAAAGCTACCCTTAACATGTAAGTACTCTTCTCTGCTCTACATATGTTATAAATATTACCCATCATCCTGGTTACTTTCCCCTACTCATTGTATATCCCACTTTTGCTACCTTGGGATATCTACATAGGGAAACCACAAAATCAGTTACACTGTCTATATTAGTTTAGTTATAGGAAACACCTGCACCGGTCATATTCCACTGCACCTCACCAATCCTGATTGCTAACATCTCTCTGTACTAGCCTGTTAAATGTTATTTTCCTAAAGCTTCAGGGATGCTAAAGCCATTTAGGTAACACTAATCTACATTATCTGTTTGTGTCATATATCATGATCAAGCTGACCTCATTAAATCAGTTGTACCTGATATAATAATGTCTAAAACAATTATAATATATATTGTTGCCATTAATATTATTCCTAACATTATTGCAAATTAATAACCAGCAAGCACTGATTGAGGCCAACACCATTAGTGTACTATTCCTTGTGACTAGACACATAGCAAGTGCATATAAATATCTTTGCGAAAGGTGTTACGTAGCATTAAATCACATTCTCTCCCCCGTGCGACAACCACCATGCTTAACTTAAGGCAGAATCTCAGTCACTGATTCCACCGATAACTTGATACACCTCCACACAAATATTACTGCCTCCTGTTAACAGATGTGATGCCAGACTTCACTTACTGCTGAACAACAAATTCCTATACTATATTGAATACTTAACTATATTGTAATGTGCCTTGTCTTTCATTGACTGCAATCCAAATGTGTTTACTTTAATCACTCATAGCCACTAATATTATATTCTGTATTATTATTTTCCTCAATAATCTATACAACCAATATTTGCCCAGCTCTTACAACAACAAGCCTCTTAACTCATAGTAATTTATACCACTGTAAATAATCCACTAGTTATGAATAATTATTAAGTGTTACTAGGCAAGTGTTACTGACACTATGTGTGTCAAATTACTTCCTAACCTGTGGACCACTCTCTCTTTATCGTCTGCTCATAATTTAGAATTTACCTGCTTTGGGAACAAAGGCTGGACGTTACTTGTCGAGCTGGTCTCCCACGTGTCAATTTTCCAAGTGCTGTTCCTCCATCTTATACTTTTCACCTAGCCTCATAAAACTTAACACAAGTAGCTTCTAAATTGTTCCTTAATCTATTTCTTGTAAATATTAATTTCTCGAAGTCCCGATCAATCTGCGCCATTTTCTCCAAGAACAAGAACTCACGCGAACTGGGGAGTGTTCTGCACGCCATTCTCTGCAGCCGAGCTTATAGATTTCCTTTGTTAATTTTAGTTACTGCTAGAGAAATTATTAACTTAAAGATTAAAGCTAGGAATCAGTATAAGATTAGCTATATTTTAAATCTAATTAGTTCGATAATCACTTCATTATTATTATCTTATGGCTTTACTGAAGTATACATTTAAATAACCAAAATACTATGTCATACATGGTTTATAAAATTAAAATTAATATATATAAAAAATAACATAAAACAAATTAATTATGGTTACATACCACTGCAAAACTTCAGGGTCTAACTACTAAACACACAATAGAAATAGGCATTGGCGCCTTGTCACTCAGTGCGGTGGACTACGGAAAAAGGCCCAGTTCTACCTGTGTAGGGCCTTATATACTGGGGTCCCGAGTTCCAGACCAATCAGACGCCCTCTTGCAGAATTCCACCATCATCGCGAGCCGAGTACATTGGTAATGGTATTTTGCTGATTTTGTGTATTATAATTGCAGGTGGGATATTATTGAGATAACACTGTTTTGTAGACTGTATATTGTGTTCCTTTGTGTTTACATTCAGCTTACAGGTGACACTTGATGAAATGTTCTTTTTAGTGTAAGGGTATAGGGTGTTAGAAGCAGAAACCATTCAGGTACCCCAGTAGCATCAGGACGCTTATGTGTAATCAGAAGGGGCAAATGATGTTATTATTAAATACATTTTGTTTTAAATGTCCAGAGTTAAGGCAAGCGGTAACCACTATAAAGGTTGCTGGTTTATTGTTTATGTAGCTTTTATGTTTGTGGAATTTTTATGTAAGAGGTGAGGGTGTTATTCATCTTTGATAATTGCTCTTATAGTATTGATTGGTGCTCTTATAGTAGAAGAGCTATTTCTCCTCATTGGTATTATTTTAGTCATTAGTACCAACAACTCGTACCAGAGTTAGTATGGCTTATACTTTTGTGTTGAGATTATTGGTATTTGGAACTGACTGATGCCTGGTGATGTAATTTACACTGCTTCATATTTTAAATGATTCTTGAAGACTATGGTGTTAATAGTGGTGCGGTTTAGGGATATAACAAGCAGTCTAGTTTTTGGGGGCAATGTCCCAAATGGTGAAAGAGAGTTTTTTTGTTGCTGAGAGATGTGTTCCCTGGCATAAAACTGTCAGAGCATAGAAGTCTGAAGTTAGCTATTTGTTCACTAAATGTACCAGGGGCAAAAGGCCCAGTTGTCGACACGACAACAGTTAAAGAGGGGGAATTATTCATTTTTGTTGTTATAATTATTTAAAACAATGTTTTCCCGTGATGAATTTGAATAACGAAGACACAAACAATAGATTGCACGATTTATTGCCTGGCATATTTCGCTGCATCTCGTCAGGTACATACTGCAGAAATCACACAACTTATATGAATTAATTAGATAAATCCTTCAAACTGAAATATACACATGTTCGCACAGTAATGTCGATTGTCTACCACGGTAATTTTAAACTGACTAACATGTCTTTCTGCTTGCACAGGGACGGCTTACGAAGGTTGATTATTATAGCAAATTTTAACAATCGACTACTTTGTGTGTTGAACAACACACGGAAGGCACTGTCTCTTTCAACCACGTGACACTCTCGAGCACATGTCTCCCGACCGATGAAGCCGGAATGTTCCGGTGTGTCGGCCTGCCTAGGCTACCATCTTCTGTGTGTAGTATCTTGTCCACCCAATTCGGAATATGTTCCGAAACCTTGCAATGTAACTTTCGCTCAGTTCTGCCTATGTAGATGGCCTAGCATCTGCATGTAAATTGGTAAATACAATTTGATTTGGCGTACAAAGCTACAGGTTCTTTTACTGCTGGGACGGGGATCGGTGTGTTTCTGTACCTGATGACTAGAGGTGCAGCACAGAATGTTCGCTCGACTGCTGTGGTGAGCCGGTCCCGCAGACGTTGCATTACGTCATCTCCTCGGAATGTTAGCTGGATGAATACCTTGAGCTTAGGGACTGTAGTTACTTCTGATTTCGGTTTGGGCTGTTGGCAGTGGCGCTTTATAAATCCTGTGGAGTACCCATTCAGGTTTAAGGCATTCTTCCAGAGTTTCAAATTCCTCTGTCAGTGTGTCCTGGGTGCATATCTTCCTAGCACGGTCAAACAGGGTCCGTACTAAGCCCCGTTTGTACTGGACAGGTGCGAAGCTCTGAGAATTTAAGTATTGGCCAGTCCATGTTTCTTTGCGGTACACCGATCTTTGAATTGTGCCGTCTACTCTACATCTCATTAGGATATCTAGAAACGGCAACGCTTCGTTGTGTTCGTGTTCCATAGATAAAGATATGTTTATATGTGTCTTCATTGTGGCCTGGAACGACGTTGCTTGTAGCTCGTCTGTGGTGATAATTAGTATATCGTCCACGTAACGACGGTAAAAGGCCAAGTTATTGATTTCTGAGGATCTGGTTTCTTCTAAGTGTGCCATGAAGATGTCCGCTAGAATAGGTCCAAGTGGGCTACCCATGGCCATTCCGTCAATTTGGCGATATGACTTGTTTAGAAAGTTGAATTGTATGTTGGCAGTTCATAATTTTAATAGCCTCTCTAGAATAGATGATGGTATGCCTAGTTTTAGTTGTTTCTCTCTAATGCGTTCGCTTATTATATTAACGGTCTAATCTAATGGAACGTTGGTGAATAAAGAGGCAATATCCATGCATGCCATGTGTTTGTTGTTTATGTCCATAGTATCCAATAATTCCACCAGTTCGAATGTATCTCTGAGTGTTCGTCGGATCGAAGGACTGTCGTACTGGCTTTAAAATTTCAGCTAGCCATCTCGCCATTCGGTGTTGTGCCGAGTTAACCATGGAAAGGATCGGTCTTAGTGGGATGTCGGGCTTGTGAAGCTTGGGTAGACCGTACATCTGAGATGTTTGGGAGCCACGCGGTGTGAGCGTTTTTGCAGTGGCCTCACTGATAAGTCCCGCATTCTCAAGTGACTGGATTTCTTTCCTCATTTTTCCAAATGTTATAATTATGTAACATTGATGACACCCAGATAGCGAGAGACTGTCTCCCTGTTGATTTCACTATTTTTTTTTATAACACTGCTGATATTAGTTTAGTCATGAATAATGACTGGTATCAATGTAAATGTAGCTTGTATTTGCATGTGACCATTATCCTTGTTGGTATCTGGTGAACATATTTGGGGTGTTTTACTCTTAGGTAATGTCTGGTTAGGATAGGACAATTTTGTTGATTCACATTAATAGTGGAGAATTATAAGGTAGTGGTAAGAAATTATACCTCCTTTATCCAGGGCACTGGAAGTGTAGTGTCCAGTTGTCGGGACGACAACAGTTAAAGAAGGGGAATAGTGTACTCGGCTCGTGATGATGATGGAACTCCCCTAGAGGGCGCGTACTGTATGATTGGTCTGACCCCTGGGAATTCTTGTGATCCCAGTATAAAAACGCGTGTACAGGTAGAACCGGTCTTTCTGTAGTCCACCACATCAAGTTATGATTCGCCAATGCCTATAGTAATTGTTAGAAATTGAAAGGTTTTGCAGTGGAGTGGCTGACTAGTTAGTGTCAGTATGCCTGGGTTCATGGTGGGATAGTAAATTGTGTCACAACTCTTTTGTTTATTTCGCGTCTTAAAGTTTATGGTGCGTAACTTAAGTGTTTGTAGTGTCTTATTGTTGTCTGTGTCAAAGTCCTTTATTGTGTCATTCTACTCAGCTACTGTTTGGAACACCTGTGTTGTGGTACTTGGTGTACCCTGTTGTCTTAAGTTCTGGTGACTGGATAGGGACCGCCCTTTGTTGATGTTTGATATATACAGTTGTCTGTTGTATCTGTTATTGAACATCTGTTATTGTATGTATTATTCAATGTGTTTGAACACAAATTGTCACCATAGATGTAGCAGTTGATAAATAAAATAGCTTTTTGTATTGTTCTTGATTTGTTTGTTTAGTCTCTTTAGCTTTTAGAACCAATATTTCTACCACAATCTAACACCTTAATTCTCTGCTTGGGCTCTAACATGGTGGTTCCTGTGTGAACATCTATAAAATAGTTTTTACCTCTGTCCGAGATCTCGTACTTTCTTATCGAATTACTATATCTTTTTGTCATTTGAAGGCGGTGTGACCTTCTCTCTCTCTCTCTCTCTCTCTCTCTCTCTCTCTCTCTCTCTCTCTCTCTCTCTCTCTCTCTCTCTTATTTTTTACTACTTCTCTTCTTTGGCCGTAACGAAGTCAGAGCTACTGTCTACCTCTTAGCACCGTAGCAAAGGAAACATCAGTCATTTCCTTGTTTTTTTTCCCCTCGGCTACATGGAGATGCATGATCGCCCACTTCAATCGGTGGAGCACTAGATGATAATGATGAGTACTGTTTCACACACATATAAGTCTTGGCTACAGAAGCTTACACCAGAAGAGAGACTGGTCAACAACGGCTATAAATATGTTCAATGTGAATGCGAACTTACCTCGAACCGGACTGTTACTCAAACATTACAACACTGACATTTATACTACAGCTGCACATTATAACAAAAGTAATGTAATTTAATCAAAACAAAAGTTTAAAGATGAATACTCCAAGGAAAAGATAAAAAACCACGATACACTCTGTCAATGTTTATGTGTGTGTGTGTGTGTGTGTGTGTGTGTGTGTGTGTGTGTGTGTGTGTGATGTTGTTTAGCATAGTACATTAATTATGCATCGACGTTCAGCGTATGATATAATTAATAAAACAAAACTAAGTCTTTATTGATAATCTTTATTACAAAATTCTGCATAGAAACAATTAAAAATGTGAAAACGCAAAAAGATGCATGCCTGAAGAAATCATTAAGCTCGGAAGAGACTGTAAACTCGATGCTCGACAATCCCCAAAAATATTTGTGCATATTCTGCCCTTGATCGTACTCAGCAAAATGCAAACTGAAGGTCTGGCTTGTGGATCGAAGTTCTGTATACCCCAAAAAGTGTTAATCAGCTTGAGTCACCGGCTCAAGTCGAAATGGTGCTTGATCAAATCTCGAAGCTGACACCATCTATGCAATGGTAAAAGCAAAATTGGTGGATATATAACATCAATATCGCTTAACGCAATCCATTCACAGCTCTGAAATCACTACAAGCCAAGGGCCAACTGGTAACACTAAATCCAAACAAAGGATTGGCGCAGTGATAATGGACAAGAAGAACTAAATAAATAAAATGGAAGACATTTTGTCGTATCCATCCAAATTCCAGTTAGATCCAAAAGCCAGCAAACCAGGGGACTTGGATACAAAAGGAGAACAGAGATTAAGTCACTGTTAGATAATGCATTTATCAGTAAGACGACTGCACAGCTACAAGCCCTACGAGGCTCACAAATTCCACAACTCTATGGCCTGACTAAATTGCACACGCCTGGGATACCACTAAGACCTATTTTATCGATGGCCAACTCCTCCCGAAACAGGATGGCTTCGGGAATTCCCAAAGCAGCGCGACAATCATTCGACCCCTTAATACAAAAAGATTAATGTGAGTTGGTCTAACTATTGGACACCATGGATCTTAAACAAATTAGGGACGTTCATTTGAAATCCGTTTCAATGGCTTTATTACCAAAGCATGGAAGAAACATTAACAGGTGTGGTAGAATTAAACAAAGCATTCATTTTGAATGAATTATGCACCATGGGTTGGTCAGAAGAAGTCGCCGTAGGCATTCAGGCAAGCATCCCATTGCTTAGGTAGGCGGTGAATGCCGTCCGCAAAAAAGGATTGTGGTTGCTCACTGAACCAAGTGTTTACCACGTTCATTACGTCTGCATCTGTGTGAAATCGTTGCCCCTTGAGTGCTGATTTAGAGGTCGGAACAAATGAAAATCACATGGTGACAAATCAGGACTATAGACTGGTTGTTGCAGAATTTCCAACTTCTTCCGTGCTAATGCTTGCTGCACAATCTTTGTGACATGCGGGCGAGCATGTCGTGCATCAAAATCATACCGCGAGAAAGCATACCGGGTCGTTTATTCTTGATGGCTTTTTGCAGCTTGTCTAGTGTTTGCAAGTAGTGGGTAGAGTTGATGTTGACACCAGGTTCTTTAAAGTCGGCCAACAATAGCCCTTCATGGTACAAAAATGCGCTCAGTTTAACCTTACCAGCGGAAACCTATAACTTAAATTCTTTTGGCTTTTGGTGATTCAGCATGCTTCCATTACATGCTCTCTCTTTTGCTGCTCGGCTCAAAGTGGTGACACCATGATTCATCGCCTGCCATATGCGGAAGAGAAATGCATCATTCGCCACTCTTTAGCGCAGCAAGTGGTTCAAACACCATTCCATGCGTTCCTCTTTTTGGTGGTCGGTCAACATCCGTGGTACCTACTGTGAACACACCTTCTGATATTGCAGTTTCTTACGAACGACCCTTTGAATTGTCCCAATGGACACATCAAATTCATTTGCTAGCGAACGTATGCTTCTACAACAGTTCATCTGTACTGCTGTATCAATTTTGGCGATGGTTTTTTTCTGTTGCAACAATATGCGCTTGATCCGGCCATCGAAGATCTGTTGTGAACTGACGTTCTTTCCGAAACATGCATGCCCAGTCTGTCACTGTTGTCTTCGACACACATTTGTTACTGTACGCTGCCTGCACTCTTCGATGAATGTCCACTGGTCGACATCCTTCAATGAAAGAGATGAATCACCGATCTTTGAGCTTATTTGGACGGATTTTGGATCACCCCGGCCATTTTCTCAACGGTCAGAAACAGAACCTATGCATCATGTGACGATAGGCACGTGCTATTTTATTTATTGGTCAGTACTTATCACATGACTATTACATGATCATGTTCAACGTACGTAATTACGCGCGGTGCGGCACGAACGGATTTCAAATGAACGCCCCTTATAGATACACGGCGTCTCTTTTTACTAACTGTCCCATGAAATCTCCTCTGTAAAGGTCATCTGTGATCGCAAAAACGAGAAGAAACTGAACATCTAAACACGATAAACTACTGCTAAGCACATCTAATATCAAATTTAATTTTCTTAACAAATTCTTCTACCTCGAAATTGATTGGGGGGGGGGGGGGGGGCTCTACGTCCCATCCTAGAAGGCATATTTATGGCACTCCTAGAAACACAAAGCGTCTGGAACATTAAGCACCTGGTTCTATACCGGCGGTACGTGGATGACATATTATTTCTCACAGAGACCAGACAACCAGCAGAATCGTTTCACCCAAACACACAAGACCATCTCCTTTTCTACTGACCACGAACATAACGATACCTTATCGTTTTAGACATCATAATCTGGCGTCGACAGGATGGCACCATCTAAAGAATTCCGATAGATCTGCACCCATCCAATATGAACATGGCCTGGTGAGGACACTGTTTAATCGAGCCAGAAAGATTTTCTATTGTAACACACTGAAGAAAGAACTAGACACCACTCACTAGACTGAAATCTAATGGTTGTTCAGCCGGCTTTACCAAGTGTCACTACCAGCAGTAAACCAAATAGTCTTTGCTCCTGAACAAAATATATAACCACCCCGATACCTACTCTGTCTGTGAAAGAACCAGTGTCTCTGTACCCAATTCAAAAAGCATTGATCAATGCCAGTGTGAGTATCAAGCAACGTACGAGGGCGAGTCAATAAGTAAGTCACACAGTTCTGTGGGATGGCAGCTAAATGTAGTTGGTGTTTTCTACATGTGTCATTAGGTGACAGCAACATCGAACGTTATAATCACGTTCGTCAGGTGGCGCTAGATGTCTAGATGCACTAGGTGCGCAGCCATAAACAAAATGACGACTGTACTTATAGAGTGTACAACTAAAGAGCAACGTGCTGTTGTGCGTTTCTTTTTTTTTTTTTTTTGTGGGCAAAAGGACTACCTGCAAAGGACATTCAAAACGAAATGCTTCCTGTTTATGCTGACATATGTTTGTCCTGTAACGCGGTGCTAGCTGGGTGGAAACAATTTCTGAAGGACGCTCTAAAATTGTTGATGAAATCCGATCTCGTTGTCCTGTTGATATTGCAACAGAAGCATCCGTGCAGCTGGTTGGGGAGATGATTAGAGGTGACAGGCGAGTAACGATATACTCTGTAGCATCTGCAATTGGGTGCTCACATGGTTCAACATACAGCATAATGATTGATCGATTGAAATTTAAGAAAGTGTGCTCAAGGTGGGTACCCAGACAATTGAAGGGGGAACACAAAGTGAACCAGTTTTGCCTGTCCTTGCATCATCTCTGTCGATACGAAGATGAAGGAGACGACATGCTGAACAGGCTTTTTTACTGGGGACGAATCATGGGTGCATCACTACCAGCCCGAATGAAAGCGTCCTTCAATGCAATGGAAACATCGTTCTTCACCTTGTGTCCAAAAATTCAAGGTTATGCCATCAGCAGGGAAAGTTATTCTAACAGTGTTCTGGGATTGTCAAGGAGTGCTTTCAACTAATTTCAAGAAGAAAGGTGACAATGTGAATTCTGAATCGTACTGTGCAATTCTATCGATGATTCATGATGCAATTCGAAGAAAACGCCCAGGACTGCTGATTAGAGGAATATTGCTTCTTTGTGACAATGCCAGACCACATACCGCTCGATTAACTCAGGAGAAAATTATCCAACTAAGGTGGGAAGTTCTGGAACATCCACCTTACAGCACCGACTTAGCCCCTAGCGATTTCCACCTTTTTGGTCCACTGAAAACCAACCTTGGAGGGAGACACTTCGCGAATGATGCCGAAGTTGAATGTGAAGTGAAAACTTTGTTGAGAATACAGAGCACGCAGTTCTATGCCGCCGATTTGGGAGGACTGATAAAACGATGGGATAAGTGCATCAATGTTAGTGGAAATTATGCTGAGAAATAAAGGGACAGTGTATGTATAAAAATGAACTGGTTTCAAGTTGTTATCATATTTAATTATTTTTCTACAGCCATTTGTGACTTACTCATTGACTTCCCCTCGTACATAGATAGAACGGGACGACAATTTGCAAATCGAGTATCTGAGCGTATAGCAGTGTGGGAGGAACAGAGTCTTCAGGGATCGCCGTGCCGTCGACAGGTCAAAACACACCTAAGATTGCCATCACTATACATTATCCTACACATCATAGAGCTAACAAGAAAGAAGCGTTTCAAATGCTGCATTCGATGAACAATAATCGATTTCACAAATATATCGCTATATCACCGGTCTTTCTGGCTGTGGGGTTACAACACTTTCTCTCTGTAATCCCGTTTATCACGTAGAGTCTCGTAGCGGAGCGAGAGCTGAGGCGGTTCGACTCCCGCTCGTGACTTGCGGGATACTGAGCCGGCCGCTCAGAAAGCAATTGCAAACTACTGAGCGTAATCTTGCCAAGAGATCAACATACAGCTGAAAGATGCTGGTGTTGACAGCTAAGTCCTGTAAAAGGATATGCTTAAAAAAAAAAAAAAAAATCGCTATATCATCGATTTGGCGGTACCAGCCGGTTTTATGCTAACAGAAAAACTGTATTTTGAATCAGACATTATCTTGGGGGGGGGGGGGGATTTATCAAATATTAGAAGAGTGTCAGTAACTATGTGTTTAAAGTATTTAAGCCAACGTTAAATTCACTGGTATTTGTCTAGTTCTCTCCATCAGCTCCACATTAGTGATTTTGTCATACTATTTTACCCCGTCTATTTTGCGCAGACACCGATTAATAAATGTTTATAGTTGTCATTGTTTCTGATCCATATAGTAGTACTGGTGTATCACTAGATTTGAATATTCTAACCACATTCCGCGTATCCGTCCTTCCTAATGTAGATGAGAATCTCGTAATGTATTCTCACTGATACCATCTTATCATAGCATCACCTTAAATACATTTGCAACGGTAATGAACACAGCTCATAATTTATGGATAGATCTGGAGACAACTCTTCGCGATAAAAAAAATAAGTATACACATGATTGTGCATGTGTGTGCCACGTACACAACTTGAGATCTCACTCCAATATTCTCTCTCTCTCTCTCTCTCTCTCTCTCTCTCTCTCTCTCTCTCTCTCTCTCTCTCTCTCTCTCTCTCTCACTCTCTCTCTCTCTCAGTCTTTCTTTCTTTCTCTCAGACGTATGCACGCTCGCACACACATACACACACACATGTATCCACACACACACGCGTATTTCACACACTCATATGAGTATCCACACACACAGACGAGGACTGAGCATTTGAAATCAAAATTTGCTGTTAGTTAGCCGGAAGCAGTTTGTAATTTACCTGTCACATACATGATTGAAGACAACGATGTGGAATCATTGGATAGCATCTCCACGGATTATCACATTGTACATTTGTCGGAGCCCTAAGTCATGAACTATGTTCAACAACATATCGCACTCGCACGCACGCACGCATGCACACACACACGTATCCACACACTCATATTAGTATCCATACACACAGACGAGGACTGAGCATTTGAAATCAAAATTTTCTGTTAGTTAGCCGGAAGCAGTTTGTAATTTACTTGTCGCATAGATGATTGAAGACAACGACGTGGAATCAATGGATATCATCTTCACGGATTATTTCATCGTGAATGGCACGTATTTCGACATGTGTATCTTTGTCTGAGCCATAAGTCATGAACTATATTCAACAACATATCACTCTCTCTATCTCTCTCTCTCTCTCTCTCTCTCTCTCTCTCTCTCTCTCTCTCTCTCTCTCTCTCTCTCTCTCCCTCTCTCTCCCTCTCTCACACACACACACACACACACACAAACACTCACACACTCACACACGCACACACAGACTGATAGATTGTATCTTGGTTGTGGATCTTTGACATGGATTACTCATCTTATAATTTCTGTTTTGATTAACTTATGTTAATTCTGTGATGTGCAGATGTAGTATATAAGTCAATGTTGTTATTGTCGTGTTACAGTCTGGTTTGAGGTAAGTTCGTAATCACATTGAATAAACCCATTATTGATCAGTCTCTCTTCTGACGCCTGCTTCTGTAGCCAGGACATGTGTAAATTAGTACTAATCATCATCATCATCTAGTGCTTAGCAGATTAGTGTAAGAGCCTAGGCTTTTCCATATCTTGCGATCTAGAACGCCATGTATCAGTCCATGTGCTGACACCCCGCCGTGCCATGACACAAGACTGTCAAGAATTCTTCCTGCCTTCCTTTAACTCTTTGTCCAAGAATTTTTCCACTTGTCATGAAGGGTAAGGCGGTGGAAAGGAGGTTTACGGTATCCGGACAAGCGATTCCCACTGTGATAGAGGACCCGTGAAGAGTCTCGGTCGTGTGTACGACTCAACCCTGACGGACGGGAACGCGGTTGGGGAGATACAAACAATGCTGATGAATGGCTTGAATACCATCGATAAGACCAGGCTGATAGGGAAGTCTAAAATCTGGGTCCTCCAATTCATGCTTATTCCGAAACTCCTGTGGCCGCTGCTGATATTTGACCACAGTGAGCACCACGGAGAGCAAGACAAGCAGATACATGAGAAAGTAGCTTGAAGTACTCACTTGCCTCACGACTGTCACATTGTATTGTAAGCAGAATAAGATCGTCCTCCCGTTCCTTTCCCTCATGGAAGAGTTTAAAGCCGGACAATCCAGACTCGCGATGATGCTGCGCGAGTCTCCAGACATAACGGTCAGTGCTTCGGTTCCCGCCTTGAACACGAGAAGGAAGTGCGTCTAAGTTTCGTCATCAGGTGCCAACTTGACAACGTGGGGGTTAACCACCGACCCGTTCTGTCCCCTCTGCACAAAGTCCAGATAGTCCAGACAGCGGAGCACTTTCTGTCTGATTGCAAGGTTGCCCTAACCTATGGGCGTTTCACATGGCGACATAACAAAGTCCTGACGAGTTGGCCGCCATAGTGGACATGACAAGGATGAAAGCTAACAAAGAGGGGAACGGACCGAGGCCGATGGAAATTTCCTTCGTCCGAGCAGGGCGCAAAAATGGTAAAGCTGACGACTTGCCGCTTGCTACCGTCTTCGACCGTATTCGTAAAGGACCGTGACAATTACCATGAGGTGATCCGAAGGTTTGTCTTGCAGCCTGACATTGTGCTTAGCTCCTCGTCGGCCAAGGAGCTAACGCTGATTGAGCTGACCATCCCGTACAAATCGAATGTGGAGGAGCAACACCTGCACAAGACAGAGAAGTACAATGACATGGTCGCGAGTCTTAGGCGGGAGGTTTACACCGTCAGGCTGTTCGCTGTCAAGGTAGGCGCGCGAGGTCTTGTCTCCTACTCCGTGATCGATGTGCTGAAGGCGAATGGGCATTAAAGGACCAGCAAGGGCCCGGGTACAGAAACAACTGGCTGTGGTAGACGAAAAGGCCTCGCTCTGGCTGTGGAACTGCCGCAGCCTAGATTGTAATAAGTCTCGAAACTAGTTTGGTCAGAAGCCGTAACTGCAATACCAACAATTTCTTAACTTAGACCTCGAACTGTACAACGTCTCGTGTCAGATCTTTAGCCCTTCCTCTGGGCGTGAGTAGTGAACCTGAGTGCATTCAATCACACAAATGTCGGCCGAAATCCAACCTCCATAATAATTTAGCGATAATAGACCTTAAGTCGCACTCAGTGCGAACGCATTCCTTACGGCTGCCAAAGTCTGCCAGTATAACCCACACGTCACATTTTCGCAAGATACGCATACTACGTGGTCTAGTCAGTTGCAGACAGACCAAGTGGTGAGTCCGAATGGAAAGGAAGAATCCGGCTTCCTAAGAGGGTGCGGCGCCGTGAACGGGGTACAGGGAAGGAACACGGCAACGGAAACGTATGGAGACGACGGAGGCCGTGGCGAGGATGGAGCTGGCATTCCACGACCACACGTGCCAAAGGGCAGGCACAAGCTGCACGGGGCTCTCCCCACCGAGGGAGGGAGGGCTTGAGAGTCGACAAGGTAACAGCGAAGGGACAAGCGTAACATCAGGGATAACGAATATGACAGAACTAACGTCTCCACGGCAAGGAACAGACGCCCGGCGTCATGACCCGGACGGGACCGCCCCCAGAAAGTATTTAAAGGGTCCAAAATGCTTGGGAAAGAGGTACTTCTAATGATCCGAAGCCCTCTGCCATGCTTGCTCAACGTCGGAGCTCCTACGGCTAGTTTCTGACTTCTCATAATGTGGCCAAAATGATGAATGATCTTTTCTCATTTTTGTGATCAGCTGTCTTTGTGTCGTAGCCTCCATCAAGAAGCAATCTTCATCATTGTTCCGTAAATCCACGTCTCCAGTGTCTAGGGCTGGATCAGAACTGTACACTGTTTCATCTAGTGACATGTTGCTGCTGTATCTGTGTGTCCATATATCCACGTCCCCGTGTCTAGGGGCTGGGTCAGAACTGTACACTGTTTCATCTAGTGATATGTTGCTGCCGTTTCTGTGTGTCCAGTAATCCACGTGACCAGGATCTAGGGCTAGATCAGAGTTGTAGACTGTTTCTTTTAGTGACATGTTGCTGCCGTATCCATTTTGTCCGTGTACACTTGGGTGCGATTTATTCTCTGTTGTATGCCGCGAAGAACCGGAACTAGTCATGTTCTTTGTTGTATGCCTTGAGGAACCGGAGACTGGTTATGTTCTCTGTTGTATGTCTCGAGGAACCGTAGACTGGCCATGTTCTATTTTTGTATGCCTTGAGGAACCGGAGACTGGTCATGTTCTTTTTTTTGGTATGTTTTGAGGAACTGTAGACTGGTCATGTTCTCTGTTGTATGCCTTGAGGAACAGGAGACTGGTCATGTCCTCTGGTGTATGCCGTGAGGAACTGGAGACTGGTCATGCCATCTGTTGTATGCCGTAAGGAACCGGAGACTGGTCATGTCCTCTGTTGTATGCCGTAAGGAACCGGAGACTGGTAATGTCCTCTGATGTATGCCGTAAGGAACTGGAGACTGGTTATGTTCTCTGTTATATGCCGTGATGTACGTGAAACTTTTCATGTTCTCCGTTGCATTAATTGAAGAACCAAAGAACCGGAGACAGAACATGTTCTTCGTAATATTACTTAAAAAACCGAAGACCCTGGAACTGGCCGTGTTCTCTGTTGTATGACTATAAATACGGAGGACTAGTCATGTCTCCGAGGCGAAGTGGTCAAGCCTTCTACCTTGAGCTCAGAAGGTTGTAGATTCGATTCCCTGCTACGTCGTTCGGTTCACGAGTGAATTTTTCGCGGAGACTCCTGGGGGTCGTCGCTGGAGCTACGAAGTTGGTGCTTTGTGCGACGCTTTCAGCATGCCGCCCGGCGGAAAGAGACCGAGCCATATGAGATGTAACCCCATGCAATGAAGTCTACCCTACTTTTAAGACTGTTTACGTCATGTCCTCTGTTGCCTGAGTTCAAGAATGGGAGATTGGACATGTTCTCTGTTGTATGACTATAAGTATGGGAGGCATACAACTCGGATCATGCTAGTGAGATGACGGTTAGTCAATGTAAGACATAGGTGACGGTAGTCTTCCAGCATCGTGAGGTATTACTGTGATTCTCTTGTAGTCTTACAGTCCGCTAAATTTGTAGTTCTCTGCACGCTTTATCACAGTGGAGACCTTGGTTCTTGGCTGGTGTCTGCCCAGGTTGTCCCACAGTTTAGTTTCTGCCCAGGATATCCAACATACTAGTGTCTGCCTAAGTTGGCCCCCAGACTATTGTCTGCCCAGGTTGTCTCACAGTTTAATGTCTGCCTAGGATATACCACAGACTATTGTTTGCCCAGGATATCCCACAGACTAGTATCTTCCCACTATGTCCCACAGCCTAGTATCCGCCCTGGATGTCCCACAGACTAGTGCCTCCACAGAATGTCCCACAGACTAATCTGCCCAGGAACATCAATTTCATTAAGATAACAGACAAGTACGAGAAGTGCAGCGTCAAAATCGCCACTTACCTTCTTTATATGTACCCGTCTGTCTCTCTGAGTAGTAATAATAATACTGATAATAATATTACTAATGCTTATAATAAAGATGATGATAATAATAATAAAGCTAATAACAATGATGATGATGATGACGTTGATAAATATTTTTAAAAAATGACAATAGTGATTATGATATCATTGGCACCTTGCCGTCTTGACAGACGATAGTTTGTGCTTTAAAAAGGCATTATAACTTTTACCTATGGTGGTAGCGAATGTGACTGGTAAGGCCAATTCGCGCTTTAAATATTCGTTCACAGTGGGGGGGGGGGGGGGATGTGAAAACTTGGTTATTTCCACCATCATGCACCATCTTACGTCTCACACGCTCTGTGTGTGACTTATCTGCAATAATTTTCTCCTTTGTCTTTATTCCATTTCTGATGTTTGTCCTCCATGCAACACGTTCAGCGGCGACTTGCTCCCAATGTGCATTAACAATGCATGTATCAATCATGTCCCGCTTACACACATCTTTGTATCGTAGTAGAGGCCGACCCTGAGATCTCTTACCCGTCTGTAATTCACTAAAAAAGATGTACTTTGGTATTCTACCATCATCCATCCTCCTAAGATGTCCGATCCATCTAAGTCTACGAAGACTGAACATGGAATAAACCGTCACACAACCTGATCTTTCCAATACTTCAGTATTTGTGATTTTGTCTTGCCACTTAATACCAAGAATTCTTCGCATAGGTTTCTCTTGGTGTGAGTAAGTTTTCCAGGTTTCACTGTCATAAAGAAGAGTACTAAGGACACAGGCTTGATAGACAAGGACTTTTGATTTGGCAGTAAGCTTCCTGTTCTCCCAGACTCTTTTTCTTAACCTGTTCATTGTTGTTGCTGCCTTACCAATCCGGATGTTGATTTCCTGATCTATGGATAATTTGCTATTTACCACTACTCCTAGATATGTAAAATGGTCTACCATCTCTATTTCGGCATCGTCAATAGAGATTGATGGTACCCCATGTGGACCTTGTGACATAATCTGTGTCTTCTTTTTGCTAATTGTTAGACCAAATTCGGAACAAGCATTGGAGAATGCAGATAGTAGACATTGTAATTCTATCTCAGAGTGGGTCGTCACTGCAGCATCCTCTGCAAAAAGCAACTCTCTGATTAGTACCCTGCTAATTTTGGTCTTGGCCTTCAATCTCTGAGCATTGTAGAGGCCGCCATCTGAACGTGAGTGAATGTATATACCACCATCCTGATCACGAAAGACATATTTCAGTAGAAGTGAAAAGTATATTCCAAAGAGGGTGGGAGCTAGTACACAACCTTGCTTAACTCCACTCTTGATTTCAAACTCTTCAGAAGTTGCACAATCAAACTTGATTATACCCTTCATGCCTGTGTGGAACGATTCCACAATGGACAGAAGAGTTGGTGGGCAGCCAATCTTCTTTAGTGACTTGAACAGACCCTCACGACTGACCAAATCAAATGCCTTTGTGAGGTCGATGAAGGCAATAAACAGTGGTTGATTCTGTTCACGGCATTTTTCTTGCATTTGTCGCAATGAGAATATCATATCTATGGTAGACCAGTTCTCTCGAAAGCCACACTGTGACTAGGAGTAGACTTGATCTCCTAGGACTTGAAGTCTGCGCAGAACAATTCTGGCAAATACTTTTCCAACATTACGCAGAAGAGAGATACCCCTATAGTTGTTCCAGTCGCTCCGATCGCCCTTGTTCTTGTACAGTGTTATAATGCTTGAATCTTTAAAATCCTGTGGGACTTGTCCTTCTCGCCAGCATAGCTCTATTAGCTGGTGGATCTGTAGAGTGCGTGTGTCTTGCCCACTCCTGATAACCTCTATTGGAATCCCATCCTTACCTGGCGCCTTGCCAGATGCAAGTTCATTTATAGCACACTTAACTTCTGTTATGGTGGGAAGTGTGTCCAGATGGTCAAGAGTTGGTAGAGCCTCTATGGCGTTGAGGGCATCATCTGCTAGTTTGGTCTCACTTTATTCCTTCATACATGCTTCTGATGTTTCCCTTATCACTTGCGATTTGAATGGACTCACATAACTTGATCCAATAATCATTTGCACACTGCCTCGCAGCCTTTTGCACATCTGTCCTAGCTTGTTTTAGCTCACTCAGTGTGATACGCATTGGTCTTTCCTTGTTTCTGAAGAGAGGTATCTTCTTCTTATCAATCAAGGGCTGCAGAGTCTGGCTGTTTGCCACAAACCAGTCCTGCCTCTGATGATCCACAGTGCCGTAAACCCCTACGGCAGTTTTATAAATAGTTTCCTTAAATTGACCCCACTTTTCATTTACTGTACAATTTTCTGGTGTATCAGTGAAAGCGTCTTCAAGTTGCTGTTGAAACTGAAAGCACTTTTCAGGATCGTGAGTGTTAATAATATTAATCCTGGTGCTAGATTTGTGTTTAGCTGTGTAGATTCTCTTTGGTCTCAGTCTAACCCTTGCAACAACCAAAGAATTATCCTTATCACAGTCAGCACTGTGGTAACTTCGAGTCAATGATATATGGTTCAGATGTTGTCTCCGTGTGATGATGAAGTCCATCTGGTGCCAATGGCCGGATCTTAGATGTTTCCACGTGACCTTATCAGCTCTTTTGTTCTAAAAAAGGAATTTGTGATACATACGTCATTTCTGGTGCAATGCTCCAGCAGCCATGAACACGAGTCCTTGCCCACACGAGCATTGAAGTCACCGAGCATATAAATGTAGTCAGATTTTGGAACTGCCTTGATCACGGAGTCTAACTACTCATAGAACGAATCCTTCATATCATCAGAGGAATCGAGTGTCGGTGCATATGCAGTAATAATGGTGGCAAAACCACAAGAGGGTGCCTAGCGCAGGGATAATAGTATTTCATTTCCTCCTGCTGGAATTTCAATCGTTCCCAGTAGCGGATTCTTCACCGCAAAGCCCACACCGTGTTGCCTTTGTTCTGCCTACCCTCTACCCTTCCAAAAAAAGGGTTAATTGTTTTCCCTGAGTGACCCTTCCTCAGCAAGGCGAGACTCCTGCAGGCCAGCAATATCAATGTTAAGACGATTGAGTTCGGCATCAATCACAGCCGTTTTTCTCACATCGTCAATATTGGTCAAGTCAGTGGAAAATCCTGGACACATGGTTCTCACGTTCCAGGTTGCAAGCCGTAGCTTGAGGTTTCTATTTTTCTTTTTATTAGTACCTGGTGCATTTTTTTACAGCCAGCGATTCAGATTTTGTCTAATTGTTGATTGCATCTTTTTGATTGTGATAATAACAACAATAAATAAATTGTTAACAATAAACCAAAAAAAAAAAAAAAAAAAAAAAAAAAAAAAAAAAAAAAAAAAAACACCTGTAAAAGTGATTCTCCCATACATCCTCAGGTGATCATAGAAGCTCGTCAAGATGATGTTCCTATACTTTTGTCTGACACTACTGCCTGCCGCAGCCATGGCTGTCTGCGCCGACGAAAACACTGTGGCGCTTCTTTTTAGTTTTCTCGATGCAGACGACAATGGCTATATTACCGCACGAGAAGCTTATGACGCATTCGATGTAAATAACCTACTTACTTACATATCTACTTACATATCTACTTACATATCTACTTAATATATATATATTATAGATATATTTACATATCTACTTAAATATATATTTACATATTTACTTATCCAATGTGTATTCCATGCAAACAACCCACCTACTTATATATCTACTTACATGTCTACTTACCATATGCTGTACTTCATGTAAATAACCTACCTACTTACATATATACTGACATATCTACTTACATATTTACTTACATACCTACTTATCCAGTGTTGTATTCCATGCAAATAAACCACATACTTGCATATCTACTTAAGCTATGATGTAATTCATGTATATAAGCCACCTATTTACATAACCGCTTACATATCTAAGTACACATAAGGGGCGTTCATTTGAAATCCGTTCGTGCCGCACCGCGCGTAATTGCGTACGTTGAGCATGATCATGTCATAGTCATGTGATAACTACAGACCAATAATCAAAAGAACACGTGCTTATCGTCCCATGATGCATAGGTTCTATTTCTGACCGTTGAGAAAGTGGCCGGGTTGATCCAAAATCCGTCCAAAGAAGCTCAAAGGGCGGCGATTCAGTTTCTTTCATTTGAAGGGTGTCGACCAGTGGACATTCATTGAAGAATGCAGGCAGCATACGGTAACAAATGTGTGCCGAAGACAACAGTGACAGACTGGGCACGAATGTTTCGGAAAGGACGTCAGTTCACGACCGGGTCAAGCGCATATTGTTGCAACAGAAAAAAAAAAACCATCGCGAAAATTGATGCAGCAATACTGATGAACCGTTGTCGAAGCATACGTTCGCCAGCGAAAGAATTTGATGTGTCAGTTGGGACAAATCAAAAGGTCGTTTGTAAGAAACTGCAATATCGGAAGGGTGTTATAGTGGTTACTACGGATGTTGACCGACCACCAAAAAGAGGAACGCAAGGGATAGTGTTTGAACCACTTGCTGCGTTACAGATTGGAGGGTGATGCATTTCTGTTCCCCATAGTGGCAGGCGATGAATCATTGTGTCACCACTTTTAGCCGAGCAGCAAGAGAGAGAGAGAGAGAGAGAGAGAGAGAGAGAGAGAGAGAGAGAGAGAGAGAGAGAGAGAGAGAGAGAGAGAGAGAGAGAGAGAGAGCATGCAATGGAAGCATGCTGGATCACTAAAAGACAAAAAATTCAAGTTACAGGTTTCCGCTGTTAAGGTTATGCTGAGTGCATCTTTTGACCATGAAGGGTTATTGTTGGCCGACTTTAAAGAACCTGGTGTCAACAGCAACTCTACCCACTACTTGCAAACACTAAACAAGTTGCAAAAAGACATCAAAAATAAATGACCCGGCATGCTTTCTCGCGGTGTGATTTTGTTGCACGATAATGCTCCGCATGTCGCAAAAATTGTGCAGGAAGCATTAGCAAAGAAGAAGTGGGAAATTCTGCAACATCCCGCCTATAGTCCTGATTTGTCACCATGTGATTTTAATTTGTTCCGACCTCTAAATCAGCACTCAAGGGGCAACGATTTCACACAGATGCAGACGTAATGAACGTTGTAAACACTTGGTTCAGTGAGCAACCACAATCCTTTTTTGCGGACGGCATTCGCCGCCTACCTAAGCAATGGGATGCTTGCCTGAATGCCTACGGCGACTTCTTCTGACCAACCCATGATGCATAATTCATTCAAAATGAATGCTTTGTTTAATTCTAACACACCTCACGCTTTTGTAATAAATCCTTTGGAACGGGTTTCAAATGAACGTCCCTATATTTACTTACATATATACATCTGCTTATTCTATGCTATACTCAATGTAAATAAACCACTTACTTATATATCTACTTATATGTCTACTTACATATCTACTTACACATCCACCTACATATAAATACTTACATATCCACTTACACTATGTTGTATTCCATGTAAATAAACCACATACATAAATATTTACATATCTACTTACGAGTCTTATCCACTTACATATCCACTTAAATATCCACATACCTTACGTTGTAAAGCATGTAAATGTCCCACCGATTTAAATATCTACTTACATATCAACTTACCCTATGGTGTACTCCATGTAAAAAAATGCAACTACTTACATATCTACTTACATAACTACTTACATATCTACTTATGTATCTACTTACATATCTACTGGAAATACTGGAAATCATGAGAGAGCGAGATACTGCACTTCAAAAATAAAGACTTCATAAACTACCGTAGATTAAGAAATAAAGGTAAATATGACATTCCAAGGATAAAAATGTCATTTTAAAAATGTGATTGTAAATAAGTCAAATAACACAAATATATGGGAAGCTATTAATTCTCTAACCAACAAGAAACACTCTTCAGAGTCAGTAACACCATACTATAACATGCGAGGCTTTCAGTTGTTTCTTTCAATCAGAAATAGAGAATCTAAAGTCTTCAGTACCCAAATCATCATGTAATTTAAGTTCACTGTCATCATTCTGTGAGGAGAAGTGCACCATACATATTCCTGCTAAGATTCTCTTGATGTCGGTTGCAGAAGTATATACATATCTCTCAAACCTCAAAGCAACAAACTCACACGGCCTAGTTGGTGTCAGTAATAGAATTCTTCACTGTGCCGCACCAGTAATTAGTGAGTCAATGCGTGGATAAAAACTATTTTCCAACTGCATTAAAAATAGCTAAAGTTTATCCTCTACTTTAAAAAAATGCTCAAATGATAATATCGTTTTGGGTAATTATAGACTTATTTCCTTATTATCCTCACTATCAAAGCCATTAGAAAAAATACATTCATAACATAACATTACATCATTTAATTAACAACAACGATCTAATAATTGACAGTTAATCTGGGGTTAGACCTAAATATTCTTGTCATAGCGCTCTAACAAAAATGACCGATAACTTGCATTTTAACATTAACAATGGCAACATTTGTGAAGCGGTGTTTGTAGACTTTAACAAAAGCGACCGATATGTTAGATCACGCTATTCTAATTAGCAAATTTAAACTAATGAAGACTAGCGCCAATATGGTAAACCTAATAACGTCATTTTTACCCGACAGACAGCATGTCGTGTCCTTTGACAACCATCTATCAAGACCCACACATCTTAATATTGGTGTGCCTCAGGCCTCAATACTAGATCTGCTACTTTTTGCAGTTTATACTAATGACCTTCCTTTACATCTCAATACTACATGTAATCTAGTTGCAGACAATTGTACTATATATGCTTGTCATGAGAACCCTGGTGAATTAGAAAGTGGTTTACAAAAAGAACTTGACAGTCTTACTAGATGGAGGAATGAAGACCTCAACAAAACTAAATCCATGCTAATAACAAAAAGACAAAAAACTCCAGACATTAGCCATAACTGGGGCAACGCTCGATCTCCGCATAGACAAGTTACCTATAGTTAATGTAAATGAACATAAAACAATAGGTCTTTTAATTGACATACATTTAAGTTGGACCTCTCATGTCCACGTCCTTACCAAGAAAATAGCACAAACAGTTTACCAACTTGCTAAAATTCAACACTTCCTGGACGAAAGCACGTGAAAGTTATTCTATATATTATATATTCAATCACATCCCCATTATTGTTCCACAGTCTGTGATGGTTGCCCTTAATCTAATATGAAACGACTTTGTTCTCTTCAAAAGCGGGCTGTACGTCTAGTTTCTGGCACAAAGTACGCTGCAAGTAATAATTTATATAAGCATCTAAAGCTTCTACCACTTCGACCGCGTTTCCGTTTTAACAAAGTCACATTAGTTAATAAAGTAATATCTCAAAATACCCCAGAGTATCTTCAGCCGTTGATTCAATCTCGTGCAATGAACAGCAAGCGCTTAAATTTATTATATGTTCCAAAACATAGATTGGACTTATACAAAACATGCTTTGCGTAATCTTGTGCCCACTTATGGAATGACCTTCTAACAGATCTGACTGACTATATGATCATACCGACTATATGCCTCCATAAATCACCCACTGGTATAATTTTTCACTATGTATATCATTTTTCACTATGCATGATTGAGTGAGAGAGTGAGAGAGGGAGCATGTAAGAGCTTGAATGAGTGGGATATTAAGTATGAGACACAGATAAGGATATAGAGAGACTGTATGTGTGTGTGTGTGTTGGTCTGTGAGAGAGATAGAGTAAAAGAGAGTTTGAGAGAGTGAGAGCGAGTGAGCGTGGATGAGAGAGAGAGAGAGAGAGAGAGAGAGACAGACAGAGAGAGACAGAGACAGAGAGAGAGACAGAGAGGGAGAGAGAGACAGAGAGAGAGAGAGAAACAATGAGAGAGTTAATGTGTGAAAGAAAAAAAATATGAGTGGAAAAGAAGAAGTAACAAAGACATTTATGATCTGTTTAAGCCCCCGCTAATCACTGGTATCATGAAGGCTAATAGAATACAATGGCTGGGGCATATAGAAAGAATGGAAGATAATAGGGAAACAAAACTCGCTTACACTCAGGAAATAAATGACCGTAGACCCCGAGGTAGACCAAGAAGACGGTGGAGAGATAATATATATATACAGACCTACAAGCACTTGGAATCAACGACTGGTAAGAGAAGGTCAACCAGAGAGACGAATGGAGACGGATTGTATCTGCAGCAAAGAACCTCAATGGCTCGGAACGCTGAAGAAGAAGACGTTTTATATATATATATATATATATATATATATATATATATATATATATATATATATATATATATATATATATAGAGAGAGAGAGAGAGAGAGAGAGAGAGAGAGAGAGAGAGAGAGAAAGAGTTGAGTGCACGCATGTCATGTGACATGCTATTCCATATTTTTTCTGTATCCTCATCTTTGATATTATCATTGTCATTGACGCTTGATTTTAACATGTACTATATGCACAGCGTATTTCATTTTCCATCCATCATGTGCCATGCCGGTAAGCGTGGGCGGTCATGTTCTGCCATCTCACTCGATCACCAGAGTCGTGGATCAGCTCCGTGTTTCTGTCTCGACCATGCCACAAGGCCAAGCCATCCAGGTACTTGCTTCTAGGTCTTCCCCTTGGTCTGTTCCCCTCGATCTTACCAGTTGTCACCAAATTCTCCAATCCATTTCTTCTCATAACATGCCCCAAAAATTTTGACTGTCTACGTCTAATTTCTCTAATCAATTTACGATCTTCATTTGTTTCTTGAAGGACTTGTTCATTGGTCTTTTGGTATTTCATATTGCTTATGTCTATTTCCAGGAATTATATTATTTATTGAATTGCATCACTATTTTTTTCCCCGTTACACAATGTGTAGCATATTGTTTTTCATTTTCACCACCGCCCGCCCCCCCCCCACCCCCAATTTTGCTCATTTTAGTGTGGATGCTCTGTGTATATATGTGTTTAAAGTGTGGGAATCTGTTTAGATTAGATTTAGTGAACATGTGAGCCAGTATGCGTGTGTCTATATGTGTGAGTATGAGTGTGGGTGGATGTGTATGTGTGTCTCTATGTGTGTGTTTTATATGTGAGTAGGTGGATGTGTATATGTGTGCATGCGTGTCTATGTGTGTATGTGGGTGTATTTGTGTATGCGTGTTTATGTGTGTGTTTATATATGCGTGTGTGTATGTCGGTGTGTGTGTGTGTGGGTGTACGTGTGTATATATGTGTCTATGTAAGTATGCTTGTGTATGCTTGTGTGGGTATGTGTGGTGCTTTTGCGTGTGCTTCTGTGTGTAGGTGCGCGTATGCGAGTATGTAGTTTATGTGTGTACATGCCTTTATGTATGTACGTGTGTAAGTGTGTGTATCTCTGCGTATATATGTGTGTAGGTGTGGATGTGCGTGTGCATATGTGTGTCCATGTGTGTGTGTGTTTATATATGTGTGTATGAGTGTATATATATGTGTGTGTGTATGGAGGTGTATGTATGTGTGTACGTGCGTATATGTGTGTGTATGTGTGTATATGTGTGTGAATGTATTTGTGTGAATGTATGTGTATGTATGTGTGCATGTGTGTGCTTGTGTGTATGAGTGAGTATGTATGTCTGTATGTGGGTGTGTGTGTGTGCGTGAGTGAGAGAGTTGGTGAGAGAGTGAGTGAGAAAAAGTGTGAGTGAGAGAGTAAGTATGAGTCGGAGAAAGCGATAGAGTATGTGTGTGTGTGTTTGAGAGAGAGAGAGAGAGAGAGAGAGAGAGAGAGAGAGAGAGAGAGAGAGAGAAAGAGAGAGAGAGAGAGAGAGAGAGAGAGAGAGGTAGGGGGGGGGGTGAAAGTTTTTCGCAGGCATGTCATGTGACATGCTATTCCATATTTTCTCTGTATCCTCATTTTCCATATTAGCATTTTTACTGCCTCTTGAATTTAACATGTATTATATGCACTGCTTATTGTATCATGTTTATGTCAATTACACGAATTATCTTATTGAATTGCATCACTATTGCTTACGTTACACAATGTATAACATATTTTTATCATTTTACATTTAGTTTTCAGTTTTTCTGTTTGCAATGTTTTCCCCAACTTTGATTATTTTTTCGTGTGATGATGCTCACGATACTCCTCAGTTTATGGGTATTTGAAGTGTGGAAGTTTGTTCATATTGTTCATATAAGTTTCGCTAATTATGTGGGGCATCATGTATGTGTCTAGATGTGAGGATGTGTGAGTGGGTTTGTGTGGGGGGGATGTGTGTATGTGATGTGTGTGTTGTAGGGGTATGTGTGGGGTGTCGGAAGATGTGTGTGTGGGTTAGAGTATGTGTGTGGTTGGGGCGATATGTGTATGTGGGTGGGAGATGTGTGTGTGTGTGTGTGAGTGAGGGATGCGTGTGCTGATGGGGGATGTGTGTTTGGGTGTGGATGTATGAGTGCGTGGTGTGTGTGGGAGATGTGTGTGTGGTGGGGGTATGTGTGGGGATGTGGAAAGATGTGTGTGTGAGTTGGGGATGAGTGTGTGGATGGGAGATTTGTGTGGGTGCGGGATGAGTGTACGTGACTGGAGGATGCGTATGCGGGTGGGGGATATGTTCGTGGGTGGAAGTGTGGGTGGGTGGAAAATGTGCGACTGGGTGGAGAAGTGTGTGGTTATTTATGTGTGGATCAGGGACGTGTGGGTGGGGTGTGTGTGTGGGTGAGGATGTGTGGGTGGGAGTATGTGTTTGGGTGGGTGGAAGTGTGTGGGTATTGGTGGATAGTGGGATGTGTGGTTGTGGTTTGATGCGAATGTGTGTGTGTGTGTGTGTGTGGAATTGTGTGTATGTGGTGTGGGAGATGTATGTATGGGTGGGGGATGTGTGTGTTGGTGGGGGATGTGTTTGTGGATGAGTTGGAGATGTATGTGTGGGTGGATGGGGGATATGTTGGTTGGTGTTGAGATGTGTGTGTGTCTGGGTGGGGATGTGTGGGTAGGGGATGTGTGTGTGGCGGATGTGTGTATGCGTGTGGAGATGTGTATGTGGGTGGCGATGTGTGTATATGGGTGGGGTGTTTGTGGTTTGGGGATGTGTGTTGTTAGGTGAGTGTGAGTAGGTTTGGGGATGAGAGCGGGATGTGTGTGGGTGCTGCGGGATGTGGGTGGGTGGGGGAGATATTGTGGGTGGGGGAAATTTGTGTAAGTGGGATGTGTGGGTGACTGCAGAAAGTGTGTGTTGGTAGGTGCGGGATGTCTGAATTGGCGGGGAGACGTGTGTGTGTGGGTCGAGGATATGTGTTTTTGAGATTGTGCTTGGCTAGGTGGTTGGGGGTGTGTGGTTGGGTGGTGATGGGTATGTGGGAGGTGAGTATGTGTGGGTTATGCGATGGTTGGATGTGTGTAGGTGGGATGATGTGTGTAGGTGGTTGGGATGTGTGTGGGTGGGGGATGTGTGGGTCGGGGATGGGTGGGTTGGTGTTTGTATGTGTGCCTGGGTTGCGTCTGTGGGTGGGTGAGGGATGTGTGTGTGGGTGGGTGGGTGGGTGGGGGATGTGTGTGTCGGTTGGGGATGGGTAGATTAGTGGGGGAATGTTTGTGTGCCTGGGTGGGGTGCGAGTGGGTAGGGGATGTGTGGGTGGGGGATGAGTGGTGGGTTGGGGATGTGTGTGTGGGTGGGGGATGGGTGGATGAGTGGGAGAATGTATGTGTGCCTGGGGTGGGTTGTGAGAGGGTAGGGGATGTGTGTGTATGCAGGATGTGTGGTGGGTGGGGTATGTGTGGGTGCCTCATAACATGGTAATATGCATTATTTGTTTACAACTTTCATTTAACAATGTTGGTTTCCTATTTGAATGTATCATGCACTATTGATGAACGAAAGATGAGTGATTGGCAGGGTCGAATGTAAGACGGACCTGAGTGCCCAATTTGTTACCCTTAGAAAATAAAGTTAATTTGTTCGTTCTACTTACATGTCTACTTACATATCTATGTAATTTCTTCTTATATATCTACTTACACGTCTAGTTACATATCTACTTACATATCTTGTTCTATCTATCTATCTATCTATCTATCTATCTATCTATCTATCTATCTATCTATCTATCTATCTATCTATCTATCTATCTATCTCTCTATCTATCTATCTATCTATCTATCTATCTATCTATCTATCTATCTATCTATCTATCTATCTATCTATCTATCTATCTGTCTGTCTGTCTGTCTGTCTGTCTGTCTGTCTGTCTGTCTGTCTGTCTGTCTGTCTGTCTGTCTGTGGTTGTTCATGCGAATGCTTGTATTCATTGTGTCCCCATGATGCAAAAACATACCCTTTCTTTACATTAAATAATATATCCTAGATGTACACACACAAGTGTGACATGGTGTATTGTCGCTTTGTGTTTCCGAACGTTTCGTGTAACAATTCAAAGCTGATATTTGAGTTTTCTTTCCTCTATTCTTGTTTCAGAAGCTGGACGCCAATAGCGACAGACGTATCCTCCTTGACGAAGTTCAAAAGGGAAATTCTGTTTTCGAGCCTGAATTGGAAGGTGCGGCGCAGTGCACCGGTTTTTAAAGTTTGTTTGGGGTGTGCAAAATGTTTAGCTAGATTAAGAAATGTAATCTCTCTCTCTCTCTCTCTCTCTCTCTCTCTCTCTCTCTCTCTCTCTCTCTCTCTCTCTCTATATATATATATATATATATATATATATATATATATATATATATATATATATATATATATATATATATATGCATACAGCGCCTTAAGTCGTGTAATGTATGTAAGGCTGATATGTGCCAATCTCTACGTCTGTCTGTCCGTCTCCTTGTCTGTCTGTTTGTATTTGTGCCCGTTTAACTGTCTGTCTGTATCTGTGCCCGTCTAAATGTCTGTCAGTCTGTAAGTGTGCCCGTCTCTCTGTCTGTCTATATGACTGTGTACCCGTTTATCTGTATGTCTGTCTGTCAGTTTGCATCTATGCCCTTTTATCTGTCTGTGTGTCAGTCTGTATGAGTGCCGTCTCTGTCTGTGTGTATGTCCGTCTATCTGTATGTTTGCCTGTCTATCTATCTATCTGTCTGTCTGTCTGTCTGTCTGTCTGTCTGTCTGTCTGTCTGTCTGTCTGTCTGTCTGTCTGTCTGTCTGTCTGTCTGTTCGTCTTTCTGTCTGTCTGTCTCTGTGTAATCAGTATCTCTGTCTGTCAGTCTGTATGTGTTCCCGTGTATCTGTCTGTCAGTTTGTATGTTTGCCCGTCTCATTGTCTCTCTATCTGACTGTGTGACTGTTTATCTGTATGTCTGTGTGCCCTTTTATCTGTATGTCTGTCAGTCTGTATGTGTGGCCGTTTATCTGTCTGTCAGTCTGTATTGTGCCAGCTTATCTGTCTGTCAGTCTGTATCTGTGCCCGTTTCTCTGTCTGTCTGGCAGTGTGTATGTGTGTCCGTCTCTCTCTCTCTCTTTCTCTCTCTCTCTCTCTCTCTCTCTCTCTCTCTCTCTGTTGTTGGTTACTCAGACATCGACTCCGTCTTCTACTACAGTCAAACAACGGAGGAGTCAGACAGACAGTAGGACAGACGAACAGACATACTGACGGGCATACAGATAGACAGACAGATGGATAGACAGACAGACAATAGGACAGACAGAAAAGGCATTCAGCGGACAGACAAGTATACTGTACTAGTTGACCCGGCCATGCTTCGCCCAGTACCTGGCGGGGATCTATCTATCTATCTATCTATCTATCTATCTATCTATCTATCTATCTATCTATCTATCTATCTATCTATCTATCTATCTATCTATCTATCTATCTATCTATCTATCTATCTATCTGTCTATCTGTCTGTCTGTCTGTCTGTCTGTCTGTCTGTCTATCTGTCTGTCTGTCTGTCTATTTTTTTCCGTATATCTATCTATCTGTCTGTCTGTCTATCTATCCATCTATTATCCGTTCACGTCTGTTCCCGTGCTCGTCTGTTTTTTATGATCCCTTTCTAACTAACTATTTCAATTTGATCCGCGGGAGTGAAGAACAACAACTGTTCATAACTAATGTCGTGTTTAATCAGAGAGTGAGCTCCCTTAAAGCAAGATGGCGGCACATTTCTTCGTCTATTTTTCTGATGCGCGTGCCTTTTTCTTTCGTGATTGAGGGAAAATTGTTGATTTTAAACCAAATAACTATGTCACTTGGCTACGCGGGAGTGAGAAGAACATCTGTAAAAAATTTAATCTCCATCGGATGGACCGTTCGGCAACGCATAAAGGACACACACACATACATTGTCTTATAAATATATAGATTTAGGTGGTATATCTCCAGTATCATATATTGTGTCTAGCCGTCTGGTGACCCGAAGTATTCCATAATCTTCTAAGGCATTGCTTTGATGTTTTCTGTCTTGCCAATTTTCATATGGTTAGGAGTATTATGAATTTCTATATATATGTTCCTTCATTATATACACTGTTCTTCTTTTGTATTATCATTAAGGTCTTTCCCGTAATCTGATCACGCATTTAAAATCTTATTTTTTCTATTATGATTTTGCCATCTTAGGTGTTTAGGCAATCCGTTAATGTATGTGTTAATTTATGAGTGATGTTATGATTTCTATTGTGCATTAATTTGGTATTCCGAATGTTGTGTTAATTTTCAAAATCCCTGCAGTTTTCTCAACCTATGATTCTTTCGCCTCTTTGCACAATTTCATAATTTTTCCATGAATCTCTTCATATTTGTCAAGGTTACTGTTATACTTTTTCTTATTTCCATGAGTTTTAAGATGTCTTCCGTTATCCACTTCTTAGGTCACATTTTGGGATAGTTGTTTCTGCAGCTTGTCTGGCTGATTTCTTTAATAATTCCCATTGGTCACTGACATCTTGAAATATATTCCAGATCGAACAATACATAACATTTCTTCTTTACCTCTACGTTGAATTGATCTTTTATCTCCCCACTCTTCACTGCACGTAGATCAAAGTTTGTACTTATGTGTGTATATTTGACCTTCTTTAATTTTATATGTATGCTTATGGTTAATCTATGGTCGCTGTAGCAGTCTGCGCTTGGTATAGTTTGTGCCACTTTTAAGGCATTTCTAAATCTTTTGTTTATGAGGGTGTAATAAATGGGAATTCTGATCTTATGGTCAGGACTCCTGCATGTCCATAATCACATTGGATGTTGTTGATACCAGGTGTTTCCAAAACTCATATTATGCTCTTTTGCCATCATTGCACAAGTCTGCAACCTCTTTCATACTGTTCCCCTAGTCCACAGTTGCCTACTATGCATCTGCCTTGTTGATTTCCAATTTTAGCATTAACTTCGCCCATTATGATATTCAATTCTGAATACTTGCATTTCTTGAAAGCATTCTACAAATCATTAAAAACATTAATTACCAACAGGCAATAATAGTACCAATATGGAAAAAGAAGGCAATATGAGAGAGTGCGAAACATACAGAGGTATATCACTCCTGTGCCATATAAGGAAAATTTATGAAAAACTATTGGAACAAAGAGCTAGACCCATAGTTGAACAACAGTTAAGCAAAGTACAATTCTGTTTCTGGAAAGGTAAAAGTTGCACTGATGCACTATTTACACTTAGACAAATATGTGAAAAAAAAACTGTCTCTGTGGCGAAGTGGTCAAGCCGTTTGACTCGTGCTCCGAAGGTTGTAGGTTTGATTCCGAGCCGCGTCCCTCGGTTTACGAGTTAAATATTTCGTAGACCCCTGTGGGTCGTCGCTAAAAGCTACGGTGTTCGTGCTTTGTGCCGACGCTTTCCGTTCTGCGGAAAGAGACCGAGCCATATGGGATAAAACCCGGTGCAATGAAGTCGACCCAGTCGACTTTTAAGCGACTTTTTAAGATACAAATTATGGACCATCCCTGAAGACTATGGGATACAAGGGTAACTGCTAGAAAACATCATAGCCATGTACCACTCGAGCCGAAGTGCAGTAGGAACACAAGAAGGTATATCAGATATGTTCACAGTCAATACAGGAGTGAGACAGGGATGTGTGCTCTCTCTCTCTCTCTCTCTCATGTTATTTAATATCTACATGGACATAATTTCTAAATAAGCAAGTCTCGACAGAACAGATTCAGACAATTTAGAACTCTTTACTCCAGATGAAACAACTGATCCACAGGAAATAAATGAACTTCTATTTGCAGACGATCAGTGTCTGACACATCCAATATCCTTTGATAGATTTTAATCTCGCCATATCCTTTATTAGTACTACCTATCGCTGATTTTTAGCTGCATCAGAATGGATTATGCTATATCCTTGGATGTATCATGCCCATTCATTTCCATCCGGCCTGACATATATGTTCAATATTAATATTCAGTCTTCTAATTTCTTTCTTGTCGGTATCCCTGGCCTAGGTGTTATCGACTTTCTCCGTAATCCCGTATACTCTCCAGAGTAACGTGACGTGCGGGAGAATCGGTGGCGGGTCTCTCCGCGTCGGTAACTTGTGGAGTATGTGAGCCGGTCGCCCAGAAAGCAATGGCAAACTACTGACCGTAATCTTGTCAAGAAATCAACAATCAGCTGAAAGATGCTGATGTTGACAGCGATGTCCTGTGAAGGATATGCGAACAAATAAAAAAAATCTGTCTTGATATTATCAAATTCGCTACCCCCACTCATAGTTCTAACGTTCCATGTTCCCACTTTAAATCTTGTTAACCTTTTGCACTCAGTCGTTTGTTGACTGTCTTGGCGTTTGTAAAGTAGGCAGTTTGCCATTGCTTTCCTTCCCAGCAGTGACTATACGGGTCGTCTCATTTATTTCTTGATGCTATCTACCTCAGGTGTTTTTAATGGACAGCTACTACATTCATAATGTTTCTGTTTATTTTTGCTTCCATTTCCAGGCTATGAAAAAGAAGTACTTAGCATTCTAGACACTGATGGAGACGGTGCGATCTCCTACTGTGATGTGGAGGAACTTATCAGAAGGATTGATTACAACAAAGATGGAGTGAGGTCATTAGACGAGTATCAGAGGTAAGTCTCACTGTATTGTTGTTTATCTTTGCCCAGCTCTATAAAGACCTGAGGAAATGGACATATCATGACAAGAAACATTTAACATTCTTTGCTGTAGAATCAATGATCCGATAATAAAACCACTCCTATAGCTACTCTATCTGTGAGAAAATTATTGATTCTGTACGGAAAATCAGACTGTATTATCAATTCTTGTGTGAGTGTCAAACATCTTACATATGTAGATCTGACCGACAATGAGCAAGTCTAGTTTCCGAACATATACCGGTTAGGGGTGAAAAGAGAGGTAATCAGTCTTCGTGAATCCCCGTGCAGTCGACAGGCTTTGAAAGTCTAACCTAGCCCATCTTTCAACAACTTCTAAATTACAGTCATAAAGTTAACAAAGATAAGGCGTTTCCTATACTGTATTCAGGGAGCAATACACGGCTATTCAAATACACCGAGGCCTCTTCAAATAGATATCTTAGTTAGTTACGGTTATAACTTCACGCAAAGAGTCGTCCCCATAATGCCCCGTCCCTGTGCCAGTGAATGTCACACAAAATGCTCATTACTGCACCAAGTGAAAAGTGGAACAGACTGGAGTCTCGACAAACCACAGGTATACTACGCATAAGGCCTCTGCAAGAATACCAACACAAAAGTCCACCGCAAAAAATACAGCTCAATGTCGATGGAAGCAGCAGTCACTAGAAAACCAGCAGACACACCTTCCTTCATTATTCATACCCAGTTAGTTCAGCAACTGACTGTCCGCCATTTATCTGAACATGCATTTCACGATACAAACAACCGCGGACAGATGTAAAAGGACGCCACACGAATTCTATAGCTCACAGTGTTGCTCCACACAATTAACTATGTAGCTGGGCGACGGAACCATGCACTACTAGTCCAACATGAGGAAACTGCGTAAGCTAACCGAAGCCACATGCATAAACACTCCAGCTCAACCACCTATCCTTCATGTTGGATCGGAAGTCAAGCAGACATCTACATGCGTGGTTATTTAGACCGACAAATTTTATTGTGACTGCTGTTACCTTGGGGATAACAGATACTCCACATTCTAACGATATCAGTGTGTTTAAAACGTAATGTCTCTCTCTCTTTCTCTCTCTCTCTTTTGTTTTTCTTTTTTGCAGATATCGTGACGAAATTTGCCAGAGTAATGAGACCACTGAGTATGACAAGAGATATTGAAACGCAGTCAGAATGAAAATGTCAAGAAATAGAGAAACGCACTCAGATTGAATATGTCAAGAAATAGAGAAATACAAAGTAACGATAATAAATCTTGATGTTTCAAACTGTCTCACAACGCTTATCATTTTACCAAGCAAATGTCAGAGGAGAAAGTGTGAATGTTGTCAGGAGAGAAGAAAGTGTGAATGTCGTCAGCAGAAGTTAAAAACATTATATTTTTATTGCACTGAGATGTAAATATAAATATCTAGGGCTGGTAACGATTAATGTAAATTTAATAGTTAACTATTGAAACATTAACGATTAATTAATAATTAATTCTGATTAAAGCAAACAAATTATAGTCACAGTATAAAATGTTTTTGCGTATCCTTTTACAGGACTTAGCTGTCAACAGCAGCATCTTTCAGCTGTCTGTTGATCTCTTGGCAAGATTACGCTCAGTAGTTTGCCATTGCTTTCTGAGCGGCCGGCTCAGTATCCGCAAGTCACGAGCGGGGGTCGAACCACCTCAGTTCTCGCTCCGCTGCGAGACTCTGCGTGATAAACGGGATTACAGAGAGAAAGTGTTGTAACCCCACAGCCAGAGAGACCGGCAGTCACAGTATAGTCGTATTTTAATAACGAAGACACAAACAACAGATTGCACGATTTATTGCCTGGCATATTTCGCTGCATCTCATCAGGTACATACTGCAGAAATCACACAACGTAAAGTAAATTAACTAGATAAATCCTTCAATTTGAAATATATACATATTCGCACAGTAATGTCAATTATCTACCACGGTAATTTTAAGCTGACTAACATGTCTTTCTGTTTGCACAATTCTGGCTTGCGTTGATTGATCATAATTGCTTCTGCAAACTTTAACAAGCGAGTATTTTGTGTGTTAAACTACACGCGAAAGGCAGTGTCTCTGTCAACCACATGGCCACTTTCGATAACGTACCTACAAATTGAAGACGCCGGGAGCTTCCGGTGTGTCGGCCCCACTAGGCTAGCATCTCCTGTGTGTCGTATCTTGTTGACCCATTGAGGTATGTGTTCTGACACTCGTTTGTTAAGCTGTCTATCTGTTCTACCAATGTAGAAGGCCTGGCATCTACATGTGAATTGGTAAATACAATTGTTTGTGGCGTACAGAGGAACAGGCTCTTTGACTGCTGGTGTAGGAATCGGTACGGTTTTATATCCAATGACTGGAGTTGCAGCAACGAATGTTCGGCCTACTGCTGTAGTAAGCCGGTCTTGTAGACGTTGCATTACGTCATCCCCTCGAAAGGTTAGCTGGATGAATACCTTGAGTTTAGGGACTGTAGTTACGTCTGGTTTTGGTTAGGGGTGTTGGCAGTGGCGCTTTATAAATCCTGTAGAGTACCCATTCAGATTTAAGACATTCTTCAGAGTTTCCAATTCCTCTGTCAGTGTGTCCTGGGTGCATATCTTTCTAGCACGGTCAAACAGGGTCCGTACTAAGCCCCGTTTGTACTGGACAGGTGTGAAGCTCTGAAAATTTAGGTATTGGCCAGTCCATGTTCCTTTGCGATACACCGATCTTTGAATTGTGCCGTCTGCTCTACGTCTCATTCGAATATCTAGGAACGGCAACGCTTCGTTGTGTTCGTGTTCCATAGATAGAGATATGTTTTTATGCGTCATGTTCATTGTGGCCTGGAACGATGTTGCTTGTAGCTCGTCTGTGGTGATAATTAGTATATCGTCCACATAACGACGGTAAAAGGCCAAGTTGTTGATGTCCGAGGATCTCTTTTCTTCTAAATGTGCCATGAAAATTTCCGCTAGAATAGGACCAAGAGGACTCCCCATGGCCACTCCGTCAATTTAGCGGTATGGCTTAGTTAGAAAATTGAATTGTATGTTGGCGGTACATAGTTTTGATTCCTACATAGATTCCTACACCAGCAGTCAAAGAGCCTGTTCCTCTGTACGCCACAAACAATTGTATTTGCCAATTCACATGTAGATGCCAGGCCTACTACATTGGTAGAACAGAGAGACAGCTTAACAAACAAGTGTCAGAACACATACCTCAATGGGTCAACAGGATACGACACACAGGAGATGCTAGCCTAGTGGGGCCGACACACCGGAAACTCCCGGCGTCTTCAATTGGTAGGTAAATTATCGAAAGCGGCCATGTGGTTGACAGAGACACTGCCTTTCGCGTGTTGTTTAACACACAAAATACTCGCTTGTTAAAGTTTGCAGAAGCAATTATGATCAATCAACGCAAGCCAGAATTGTGCAAACAGAAAGACATGTTAGTCAGCTTAAAATTACCGTGGTAGATAAGTGACATTACTGTGCGCATATGTGTATATTTCAACTTGAAGGATTTATCTAGTTAATTTACTTTATATTGTGTGATTTCTGCAGTATGTACCTGACGAGATGCAGCGAAATATGCCAGGCAATAAATCGTGTAATCTCTTGTTTGTGTCTTCGTTATTCAAACTCACTACGGGAAAACATTGTGTTGAATAGTCGTATTTGTCAAAAATCAAAATAACACTGGATTGTCTTGTTCATATGTCATCTAACAACCGACTATGCGAACAGATGAGTATGTCGACAGTATTTGGTTCAAGTGACGAGCACGTCTTATTAACAATATAACCAGCAGAGCTGAACAATCGTTCACATGGAACTGAGGTAGACGGTTTGCACAGAATGGTCTTGGCAAGGAAAGCCAATTTTGGATATCGATGTTCATTAAGTTTCCACCATTGTAGATGGTCAACCGATTCAGCAACTTTCTTCTCCATTTTGTAACGCAGTAGTTCATCAGAATAGCTGTCGACATGATCTTCCGTGTTTGAGTCCATTAGCTTAAACTTTTCATTTGGTTGACATATAGTTTCATTGTCAATGTCAGTATCATTCGGTGCAGCAGTCTCATACTGCTCATCATGAACATCAACCGCTGTTTGTTGTTCAATACGTGGCCATGTTCGTTCTTTTGCATCTTTTGACAAACACTTCAGGTATTTGTAGCGTGGATGAAGTGCTGGTGCAATCTGTAGTATTTCAATACTTGTCATATTAGCTACACGTTCACTGAAGTCATTAATAGATGCTGCCTTAAATTTAGCTATGTAACCCGGATAATAATCGTACACAGTCAAATGCTTTGTCGTCGACGAAAGCAGTGGCAATACACAGCTACATAAAACATAATCTTGACCGCCAAGCAGGACCGTGGTCTGGCAGAATAAATCCAAAACTTTGACATATTTCGAAAATCTTCTCCCAATCCGAATTTGACAGTTTTGGACCTTTGTATTGCATCTTTTCATCTGACATGTAGACAGTTAATGCTTTTCTGACCTGTAGAAGACTAGCATAATATATATAATACTCTTCAATCTTGTTGGTACATCTTGCTGCTGCTTACACAATGGTTACTCAGTACAATTTTGCAACTCGTTTGTGTTTGCAGCACTATGTTTAAAATGTCCGACAATTGTTCGACATTTCCCAAACAATGTTTCGGTATCAGCGGCTTTAAATCCATGTTAGTTAGTTAGTTAGTTAGTCGCAGTTCCAACTTCATAGCAACGGGTCGTCCCCATTATGCTCCGTTCCTGTGCCAGTGAATATCACACAAAACGCTCTCCACTGCCCAATATGAAAAGTGGAAAAGACAGGAGTCTCGACAAACAACAGCCAGCACAAATACACTGTGCATAATGCCGTCACCAGAATGTCAACACTCCAGTCCCTCACAAAACACCCAGTTCATCTCAGATGGAATCGGCTGTCATTTTCCTATCTGAATGTTTCCTAGATGTTCACCCACACAGTCCATGTAATACGCTCAATTGTAAGCTATGAGCCAAAGA
>OY992876.1:221590730-221653230 GCA_963921405.1 Cepaea hortensis | reverse complement strand
ACACACACGCCCATACACACCCCCACCCACACACACCCCACCCACACACACTCCCACCCACACAAACATATCCCCCAACCACACACACCTCCCGTCACAAATCCCCCACACCCATCACACACCCATCCCCAACCCACACAATCTCCCACACACCCATTCACCCACACATCCCTCACCCACTCACCCACATACACATTCCCCACCCACACAGCCCAAACCCACAACACCCCCACACTTCCAGCCATCACACAAATATCCCTCCCCCTACCACACATCCCTTTACGCACCCACACATCACCCATCCACCCACACACAACCCCTCCACACATACATCCCCCACACACACATCCTCCCAGACACATACACATATACATGCCTCATACACACCCATACTCCCTCGTATACACTGTATGCATGTACACATACACAGACAAACATATACGCATTCACACACGAACATAGACAGATATACACACGCACATACATACACACGCACATACATACAAACACACATGTACGCACACATAAACACACGTACAGACATACACACACACGCACACAAACACACACACATACACACATATATACACATATACACCCATACATCCAAAATATAAACACACACACATAGACACACATACACACACCCATCCATCCACACACATACATGCTGCCTCACATAATTACTCAAACTAATTTGAATAAACTCCCAAACTTGTCACGCACACACTGTCGACTATCGTGAGCATCCTCACAAGAACATTCAAAATTGAGAAACCATGGGAAAACATTGATAATATGGAAAATGGTGATGGAAATATGTTATACTTTGTGTAACGAAAACAAAAAACAAATCAGTGGTGCAATTCAGTTAGATAATTCCAGAGAGTGAGAGAGAGAGAGAGAGAGAGAGAGAGAGAGAGAGAGAGAGAGAGAGAGAGAGAGAGAGAGAGACATAGACACAGAGAGAGAGAGAGAGAGAGAGAGAGAGAGAGAGAGAGAGAGAGAGAGAGAGACAGACAGACAGACAGAGAGACAGACAGATAAATAGACAGATACACATACAGAAAGTCAGAGGTTATTGTTACGCGGCACTTGTCATTGTGCAATCTATTGTTTGTGTCTTCGTTATTCAAATTCACTACCGGAAAGAATTGTTTTTGATTAACTCGAAATGCTGTTTGATCAGATCTTGAAACTGACACCACCTGTGGATGACTAAAAGCCAGATTGGTGGATATAGAACATCAATATCGCACAACGCTGCTCAAACATAAATGTCCGTTATCCAAAGAGCACAGCAGCGCTCTGATATCACTACAAGCCAATGGACACCTGGTAACACTAAACCCATACAAGGAAATGGTGCAGTGGTGATGAACAAGAATAACTTCATAAATAAAAAGGAAGAAATTTTTTCGGCTCCATCCAAATTCCAGGTTGATCCAAACGTTAGCAAACCAGGAGACTTGGATGCAAAAGGAGAACAGAGATTAAGTCACTTTTAGATAATAAATGTATCAGTGAGGCGACTGCACAGCTACACGCCCCAAAGAAGCTCACAAATTCCCCGATTTTATGGTCTTCCTAAATTGTACAAGCCTGGGATACCACTAAAGCCCATTTTATTCCCAACACAGGATGGCGAAATGGCTTCGGGAATTCCCAAATCAGCGCAACAATCATTCGACTTCTTAATGCTAAAAGCTTAATTTAGCTGGTTGTAACATAACGTATGGCATCATGCACAGTTTGCCAACTCAAGCATATCTAACAGAGATTTTGTCGCGCCAACATGCACGACGAATATCTTACGGCACACTTGACAGATCTATTGTTATAACTGTCATACTAAAATTAGCCATCGAAGCGACTGCGAATGCTACACAGATTGAAGGAGGCAGGACATGTGATCAAGAAAGTGTTTCGGAGACGCGGCTAACGATTGACCAGCGCATTCTCCTGTACAACTTTGGAGCGGGCGGATCATGGCGTCCGGGGGTGTTGTTTTAATTCATTTTCTGTGACCTGTCATAACTGATCTTGGTAAGCTTACCACTCTCAAGATTAACATAAAGATTCTGAAGAGGAAAGTTAAGGTATCTTGTGTTTGTACGTTGTTTGAAGAGGGATATTAAATATCAAAACTTTGTAAGTGCTAACTCCACTAACTGCAAAGCCCGTCAGACCTGAGGCCTTCTCCAGCAACCTTGATGCACTTTCATCACTCAATATCTGCTAGCTATGACTTATTTCTTCAAAATCTAATGTCGTAATGAATGCATACTACAACAAAACACCTTAGGAAGCTGTAGGGAGTAAAGTTCTCAATGCACTTTTATGCATTATATTAAAATCAACTTTCTCTATCTTCTTGCTAAGAAGACAGTCTATGTGCTTGAAACAACGCTTCTCCGGCATGAACCATCAGTACTGTAAGCATACTTTAACCGGAAGCCATTTTTTCCGCGCTTGCGCAGAAGGGTTTCGTCGTGTCGACACATCATTGACTGTTAACATACCCTTTGTATATCTCATTGGATACATTTAAATAACTCGTGACAATTACGAATTACCATCTCCGCTTCCGGTAAAATGGCCAGTCTAATCATTGTGCATATAGCCGGTGGTTAGATTTGAAATTGTCTTTGAGATAATTTCACTATTTGGCATACCATAAATAATTCTAATATTTTTAGTACAAGGCATAGATATTCGTTAATTTTAGTTACATTTTCGAATTGTGCATGCAAAGATACATAAATTTGGAAAGTGTCATTTAAATATATTATTGTGTTATTTAAAGAAATACAAGATAATTTTAACATAGAAGTAAGGAACAAATTTGATTTATTGTCTGATCTAGAGATCCTATTTCAAGATGTAGATGATCAATGGGAAATGCTGAAGAATTCAATCAGTTGTGCAGCAGAAAAAACTATTCCAAAAGTAAAGAAAGTTGGCCGTAAGACATGGATGACTGAAGAAATTTTACAACTAATGGAAACAAGAAGACAGAACAAAAATAATCCTGCCAAATATGAAGAAATTCACAGAAAAGTCAGAACCTTATGTAAGGAGGCTAAAGAAACATGGCTTGAGAAAAATTGCAGAGAAATTGAAAAACAACACAACAGTAAAAATGCGAAACTAATGCACAAAAGAATTCAGGAGATTACTAATCAAAGAACACGTTCATCAGCAGGCTGCCTAAAGACAAAAGATGGAAGAGTCATAATAGAAAAAGATCAGATTTTACATGTATGGTCAGATTACGTGAAAAACCTTTATGACGATAGCAGAGACGAACAATATATTGTTCAAAATAACAATGAAGGGCCAGCAATTTTGAAGATGGAGGTTCAGAATGCTCTTAATCATATGAAATCTGGCAAAACCCCCGGTCCAGACAGCGTCACAACAGAAATGATTAATGCTTTAGAAGAATATGGAATAGATAAAGTTACCAGTCTGCTTAATACAATATATGATACTGGAAATATACCTCATGAGTTATGTAATTCTGTATTTATTGCAATCCCAAAGAAATCAGGAGCCTTGGAATGTGATCAACATCGAACAATTAGTATAATGAGTCACATCACGAAGATTTTGCTAAGAATTATCATGCAAAGAGTTAGGAGGAAAATACAACCTGAAATAGGAGAAGAACAATGTGGGTTTGTGGAAGGCAAGGGTACAGTAAATGCTGTGTATATACTGAGAAACATAATCGAACGTTCTATAGAAGTAAACAAAGATCTACACCTTTGCTTTATTGACTACACAAAGGCTTTTGATAAAGTGAGACATGTCAACATGATAAGGATGCTTGAAGATCTACAAATTGATGGAAAAGATCTTAGACTTGTAAAAAACATATATTGGAAACAACAAGCTGCCATAAGAGTTGATAATGAAGTAAGCCAATATCAGCCTATTAAAAGGGGTGTGAGACAGGGATGTGTAATGTCTCCAGATCTGTTTTCCCTGTACAGTGAAAGTATTTTCAGAAATATTGAAGATATGGAAGGAATCAACATTGGGGGACGATGCATCAATAACATTAGATATGCAGATGATACAGTCTTGATTGCAGACAATGAACTGGACCTGCAACATTTAGTAGATGCGATTGTTACACACAGTGAACAACTAGGGTTAGAATTAAATTGTAAAAAGACACAGATTATGGTCGTCACTAGGAAGGACGAAATACCACAATGTAATATACAAGTAAATGGGAATATTCTTCAACAAGTGAGCAGGTACAATTATCTCGGAACAGTAATAACATCTGATGGGAGATGCCTTGAAGAGATTAGAACAAGAATCGCCATGGCAAAAGTAGCCTTTAGCAAGATGAAAAACATACTGAGCAATAAAAAGATGTCAATTGAAACGAGAAAAAGAGTGTTGAGATGCTACATAGAACCTGTACTTTTATATGGATGTGAAGCTTGGACAATGAGCAGCCAGGCTGAAAAACATCTGATGGCTGTAGAAATGTGGTTTCTGAGGAAAATGCAAAGAATACCATGGACAGCCAGAAAGACCATTGAACAAGTCCTTCAAGAAACAAATGAAGATCGTAAACTGATCAGAGACATTAGACGTAGACAGTCACAATTTTTTGGGCATGTTATGAGAAGAAATGATTTGGAGAACTTGGTGACAACTGGTAAGATCGAGGGGATCAGACCAAGGGGAAGACCTAGAAACAAGTATCTGGATGGCTTGGCCTTGTGGCATGGTCGAGACAGAAACACGGAACTGATCCACGACTCTGTTGATCGAGTGAGATGGCAGAACATGACCGCCCACGCTTACCGGCATGGCACATGATGGATGGATGGATTTAAATATATGGGTGCTTTCTGGTAGAAAAAAATTGCGGACATGATAAATTTCTCTTTGTGATTGTAAATCCACATTGTCGGCACGCAATAAAAAATTTTTTTTAGTACAAGGCAGAGATATTCGTTAATTTTAGTTGCATTTTCGAATTGTGCATGCAAAGATACATAAATTTGGAAAGTTTCATTTAAATACATGGGTGCTTTCTGGTAGAAAAAAATTACTAATTAGTTTTGCGTACATGATAAATTCCTCTTTGTGATTGTAAATCCACATTGTCGGCACGCAATAAAATTTTTTTTTAGTACAAGGCATAGATATTCGTTAATTTTAGTTGCATTTTCGAATTGTGCATGCAAAGATACATAAATTTGAAAAGTTTCATTTAAATATATGGGTACTTTCTGGTAGAAAAAAAGTAATGAATTAATAATTATTTTTGCGGACGTGATTAAATTCTCTTTGCGATTGGAAAAATAAATAAATCCTTTTTATAAAAATATATGTACTTTCTCATTATATAAAGATATCATCTCTTATTATTATATGAATGCATGTAATTATTAAATATTAATTTTACATAAATTTATTTAGAATTTGACTGACTATCATGACAAGGACTACTGATGATCTCAGATCCCATCTGTCTGCGTTCGAAGAAGGATATCCTATAAATAAAGGATACATTGCCCGGCTGCTGGTTGTGGACAGTTGTTCTGTACCTGATGTGTTAGGAAAAGTCCAAACCATTGTGGCGACAAATGATCCAGGGAAAGACATGAATGAGGCAATTCTACGTAGTAGCGTGCATCGATTAAAGAAAGTAGTTCTTGATTTAAAAAAAAACACTTAACCAAACAATGGCCATCACTTATTGCACTCTTTCAGCAGCCATTCTCTATCATTTTCAAGAGTCTTCCAGTCGCATCTACTTCCTCACTAGTTAGGCATACACCTTTAGAGCCAGCATCTTCTGCACCAGTAATTTTACCATCCATTTCAGAGTGCAGTAGCTTGCCATCACCAAAGAAACTTAAAAGAGACTGTGCAAGCTGTGTCAACAAGCAAAGAACTATTTTGAATCTGTCAGGTAAGATCAGACAGTTAAAGGAGCAGGTAAGACATCTTAAAACTGCTCCACCTAAACAGTTTTCATTTTGTCTGTAAAGGTAACAGAGGTGCTGTAAAGGCTGAAGTGCCCTTGCCTGTCGAGACAGTGGTCTGCTTCCAGCGGCAGCATAGGTAACATTTATCAAATTGACACCTTTCTGCGGTGAGTTGAGTTTATATATGTTTATAGTTTTAAGATCTATTGATGATACTGTTTTAAACATATATGTTAACTTAAATTTCTATTTCATTCTTCAGAGATGTAAATTACTAATGTACTACTTATTCGCCGGCTTCGTGGCTTAGAGGTTATGCCTTTTCTCCGTAATCTCGTATACTCTCGTGGGTTAACGTGATGACGGTAAGAATCAGCGGTGGTTCGAATCGCATCGATAACTTACGGGGTATGTGAGCCGGCCGCTCAGAAAGCAATGGCAAACTACTGAGCGTAATCTTGCCAAGAAATCAACATACAGCTGAAAGATGCTGGTGTTGACAGCAATGTCCTGTAAAGGATATGCAAAAAAAAAAAAAAACTACTTATTCATGTTAATATATAGCATTTTATTATGGGAGAGTTTATTAGCAACCAAGTTGCAAATAAACAAAGTCTCTATTCGCAACCAAGAGTAGATAGAAACAAGCTGTGGTAAATCCTTAACCAATATGGAGTGAGTACACATCTAACAAACCTATGTAGAATCTTATACAATTAAGCAGCCATGTGCGGGGAATGCCCAAGTCTGCCCCTGCCTGAAGTCTGAGTGGGTTTATCTGATGGTGAGGGACAATGGTAATAGTAATAGGAAAAATAATCCACATGCAAATATCAGTCCAGTGCACTCTCCAGTCGTGGCAGCATATTATATAAATAAATTTTGCTGGCGGGGAATCGAACCATGGTAAACACGGTTACAAGCGGAGATACTCACCGCAATGCAACTGGGACCACGATGAAATCTTAACACAAATGTATCATATAGTCAAACACATGTCCCGATGACGTCACTTATGTCACATGACTAGCCTTTGGTTGCGAGTCAAAACTTTGTTTATTCGCAACTTGGTTGCGAATAGACACTTCGTGTTATTGTTGTTGTTTTTTTCTTTTCAGGTTTTTTTTTTCTTTTCAGGTTTTGGTCATAACAATGTCTTAGAACTGATTGCAAATGATGATAATCATAGCTATCTTGCTGATACTATCTGATGCGATCGTTAACAAACATATGTGAGTTAATTTATGTATTTAACTAGCAAGTTAGAAATAATAATTTATCAAATAGTTCAATTATGCAGCAGTTGCTAACTTATGCTTATATTTCAGGAATTTCAATTTGCTGTATAGAGCTGGTACAAAAGAGTACGCAGTACACAGTGAGTGAGTACAAGAGGTGCATCAAGAAACTGTGAGTACAACTGTGGTCAATCTTCTTCTTCTCTTCTTCTTCTTCAGCGTTCCGTGTCATTGAGGTTCTATGCTGCAGATACAATTCGTCTCTTGGTTGACTTCTCTCCACCGTCTTCTTGGTCTACCGAGGGGTCCTCGGGCGATCTGCAAAAAAAAGTTTTTATTTGTTAAAGATCTGTTTAGCACGAACCATCAGATTTTAAATTTGATTATTTACTAATGAGACCACCACCAACAGATAGGCCTTGAGAAACCGAATCTAATGGTACCAGGATGATGCATGTATGTCAATTAGAAGCGAAGATATGCAACTTTGAGTGTCGTGATTGTAAACAGAGAAATTAATTAATATAACTAATTGGCGGCCATTTTTATATGCTAATTAGGTAACATTGCATCATATGTAAACAGGATTTCACCCATTGTGTGCGTAGCATCCATCCGCATAAAACAAGATATTACTTGCTAGGGTTTAAAGCTAATATAAAGAATGCACTATATAATTAATTTATATAATAACTAATTGGCAGCCATTTTTATATGCTAATTAGGTAACATTGCATACTATCTAAACAGGATATAACACATATCATGCGTTGCACAATTCCGCAGACTACAAGATACAACTTGCCTGGGTTTAAAGCTAATATAAAGAATGCTCGTGGTAATTAATTAATATAACTACTAATTAGAGGCCATTTTATATGCTAATTAGGTAACATTGCATACTATCTAAACAGGATATAACACATACCGTGCGTTGCACAATTCCGCAGAATACAAGATACAACTTGCCAGGGTTTAAAGCTAATATAAAGAATGCTCGTGGTAATTAATTAATATAACTACTAATTAGCGGCCATTTTTATATGCTAATTAGGTAACATTGCATTATATGTAAAAATAGATGACATGAGCAATTAGGCTTCGCTACACCGATCGCAATGATGTATGGTTGCTAGGATGTTCGTGTATGGTTGCTAGGATGTTCGTGTATGGTTGCTAGGATGTTCGTGTATAGTTGCTAGGATGTTTGTGTATGGTTGCTAGGATGTTCGTGTATGGTTGCTAGGATGTTTGTGTATGGTTGCTAGGATGTTCGTGTATGGTTGCTAGGATGTTTGTGTATGGTTGCTAGGATGTTCGTGTATGGTTGCTAGGATGTTCGTGTATGGTTGCTAGGATGTTTTTGTATGGTTGCTAGGATGTTCGTGTATGGTTGCTAGGATGTTTGTGTATGGTTGCTAGGATGTTCGTGTATGGTTGCTAGGATGTTCGTGTATGGTTGCTAGGATGTTCGTGTATGGTTGCTAGGATGTTCGTGTATGGTTGCTAGGAAGTTCGTGTATGGTTGCTAGGATGTTCGTGTATGGTTGCTAGGATGTTCGTGTATGGTTGCTAGGATGTTCGTGTATGGTTGCTAGGATGTTCGTGTATGGTTGCTAGGATGTTCGTGTATGGTTGCTAGGATGTTTGTGTATGGTTGCTAGGATGTTCGTGTATGGTTGCTAGGATGTTTGTGTATGGTTGCTAGGATGTTCGTGTATGGTTGCTAGGATGTTTGTGTATGGTTGCTAGGATGTTCGTGTATGGTTGCTAGGATGTTCGTGTATGGTTGCTAGGATGTTCGTGTATGGTTGCTAGGATGTTTGTGTATGGTTGCTAGGATGTTTGTGTATGGTTGCTAGGATGTTCGTGTATGGTTGCTAGGATGTTCGTGTATGGTTGCTAGGATGTTCGTGTATGGTTGCTAGGATGTTCGTGTATGGTTGCTAGGATGTTCGTGTATGGTTGCTAGGATGTTCGTGTATGGTTGCTAGGATGTTCGTGTATGGTTGCTAGGATGTTTGTGTATGGTTGCTAGGATGTTTGTGTATGGTTGCTAGGATGTTCGTGTATGGTTGCTAGGATGTTCGTGTATGGTTGCTAGGATGTTCGTGTATGGTTGCTAGGATGTTCGTGTATGATTGCTAGGATGTTCGTGTATGGTTGCTAGGATGTTCGTGTATGGTTGCTAGGATGTTCGTGTATGGTTGCTAGGATGTTTGTGTATGGTTGCTAGGATGTTCGTGTATGGTTGCTAGGATGTTCGTGTATGGTTGCTAGGATGTTCGTGTATGGTTGCTAGGATGTTTGTGTATGGTTGCTAGGATGTTCGTGTATGGTTGCTAGGATGTTTGTGTATGGTTGCTAGGATGTTCATGTATGGTTGCTAGGATGTTCGTGTATGGTTGCTAGGATGTTTGTGTATGGTTGCTAGGATGTTCGTGTATGGTTGCTAGGATGTTTGTGTATGGTTGCTAGGATGTTTGTGTATGGTTGCTAGGATGTTCGTGTATGGTTGCTAGGATGTTCGTGTATGGTTGCTAGGATGTTCGTGTATGGTTGCTAGGATGTTCGTGTATGGTTGCTAGGATGTTCGTGTATGGTTGCTAGGATGTTCGTGTATGGTTGCTAGGATGTTCGTGTATGGTTGCTAGGATGTTCGTGTATGGTTGCTAGGATGTTCGTGTATGGTTGCTAGGATGTTCGTGTATGGTTGCTAGGATGTTCGTGTATGGTTGCTAGGATGTTTGTGTATGGTTGCTAGGATGTTCGTGTATGGTTGCTAGGATGTTTGTGTATGGTTGCTAGGATGTTCGTGTATGGTTGCTAGGATGTTCGTGTATGGTTGCTAGGATGTTTGTGTATGGTTGCTAGGATGTTCGTGTATGGTTGCTAGGATGTTTGTGTATGGTTGCTAGGATGTTTGTGTATGGTTGCTAGGATGTTCGTGTATGGTTGCTAGGATGTTCGTGTATGGTTGCTAGGATGTTCGTGTATGGTTGCTAGGTCTTTCATCCTGGAAAGCGATGTGGCATCACTGGCGTCAAAATCCTCTGTTCTCGCCATATCTTTAAGGGCGTTAATAACATCGGCACGATCCATGGGCTGGCTATCTACAGGGGGTGCAGAGCCAGCCAATTTATCAGCTCGTTCATTTCCCTCGACTCCCGCATGTCCCGGGACGAAGATGAAGGTGACTTTGCGGACAACGGACTTCCGCAGCGACTCAGTCCACTGTCTACGTACAGATCCAGCTTCGACCTTCTGAATCATGCTCATTGAATCACTTAGTACACACACGTTGGTATAATGCTGTGATTCCAGCCATATGAAAGCCTGTATAACTGCCATCACCTCCATTATCTTCTTCATTATCTTCCATTCTTTCTATATGCCCCAGCCATTGTAGTCTATTAGCCTTCGTGATACCAGTGGTTAGCGGGGACTTAAACAGATCATAAATGTCTTTGTTACTTCTTCTTTTCCACTCTCCACTATGTGTATCCCTAATGGGTCCAAAGATGCGTCTTAAAATTTTGTTCTCCAAGGTAGCTATACATAACAGAATTACGACACATAAAGGAAGTTGCGGCGATTAGCCTTCATCAGCAAACAAACACATACTCAAAACACAAGGTATAGTCACGGAGATCTCCTGTGACTACATTAAGACGTGACGACATAATGAGAAGAATAAAAAGATGAAAAAATGAAAGCAATGAAGAAAAAATAAAAATTGGAAAATATATACACACACACACATACATATATACATATACACACATACATATATACATATACACATACATATATAGACATACACACATACATATATACATATACACACATACATATATACACATATACACACACATACATATATACCTATACACACATAAATATATACATATACACACATACACACATACATATATACATATATATACATACACACATACATATATACACATACACCCATACATATATACATATACACACAAACATATATACATATACACACATACATATATACACATAGACACATACATATACACACATACATATATACATATATACACACACATACATATATACATATACATTACATTGGCACCTTTCCGTCTTGACAGACGATAGTTTGGTACATTGTGCTTCAAAAAGGCTTAATAACTGTCATATGGCAATAACTACGATCCATGGCGGTGGCGAGTGTGGCTGGTAAGGCCAATTCTTGCTGCAAATGTTTGCCCACAGTAGGTGCATGTGAAAACATGGTCATTTCCACCATTTTGCACCATCTTACGTCTCTCACGCTCTGTGTGTGCTTTATCTGCAATCATTTTCTCCTTTGTCTTTATTCTATTTCTGATAGTTGCCCTCCATGCAACACGTTCAGCGGCGACATGCTCCCATTGTGCATTATCAATGCCTGTATCAATCATGTCCCGCTTACACACATCTTTGTATCGTAGTAGAGGCCGACCCTGAGATCTCCTACCCGTCTGTAATTCACCAAAAAAGATGTCCTTTGGTATTCTACCATCATCCATCCTCCTAACGTGTCCTATCCATCTAAGTCTACGAAGACTGAGCATGGAATACACCGTCACACAACCTGATCTTTCCAATACTTCAGTATTTGTGATTTTGTCTTGCCACTTAATACCAAGTATTCTTCGCAGACACCGCATATGAAAGCTGTTTAAACGTTTCTCTTGGCGTGAGTAAGTTGTCCAGGTTTCACTGCCATAAAGAAGAGTACTAAGGACACAGGCTTGGTAGACGAGGACTTTTCATTTGGCAGTAAGCTTCCTGTTCTCCCAGACTCTTTTTGCTAACATGTTCATTGTTGTTGCTGCCTTGCCAATCCTGATGTTGATTTCCTGATCGAGGGATAATTTGCAATTTACCTCTGATCCAAGATATGTAAAATGGTCTACTATCTCCAGTTCGGCGTCGTCAACAAAGATTGATGGTACACCATGTGCACCTTGTGACATAATCTGTGTCTTCTTTTTGTTAATTGTTAAACCAAATTCAGAACAAGCATTGGAGAATGCAGATAGTAGATGTTGTAATTCTTCCTCAGAGTGGGTCGTAATCGCAGCATCATCCGCAAAAAGCAACTCTCTGATTATTACCCTGCTAATTTTGGTCTTGGCCTTCAATCTCTGAGCATTATAGAGGCCACCATCTGAGCGTCAGTGAATGTATATACCGTCATCCTGATCACGAAAGGCATATTTCAGTAGAAGTGAAAAGTATATCCCAAAGAGGGTGGGGGCTAGTACACAACCTTGCTTAACTCCACTCTTGATTTCAAACTCTTCTGAAGTTGAGCCATCAAACTTGATTATACCCTTCATGCCTGTGTGGAACGATTCCACAATGGACAGAAGAGTTGGTGGACAGCCAATCTTCTTTAGTGCTTTGAACAGACCCTCACGACTGACCAAATCGAATGCCTTTGTGAGGTCGATGAAGGCAATAAACAGTGGCTGATTTTGTTCCCGGCATTTTTCTTGCATCTGTCGCAATGAGAATATCATATCAATGGTAGACCGGTTCTGACGGAAGCCGCACTGTGATTCGGGGTAGACTTGATCTCCCAGGACTTGAAGTCTGCGCAGGACAATTCTGGCAAATACTTTCCCAACAATACACAGAAGTGAGATACCCCTATAGTTGTTGCAGTCGCTCCGATCTCCCTTGTTCTTGTACAGCGTTATGATGTTTAAATCTTTGAAATCCTGTGGGACTTGTCCTTCTCGCCAGCATAGCTCTATTAGCTGGTGGATCTATAGAGCGAGGGTGTCTTGCCCACTCCTGATCACCTCTATTGGAATCCCATCCTTACCTGGAGCCTTGCCAGATGCAAGCTCATTTGTTATAGTGGGAAGTGTGTCCAGGTGGTCAAGAGTTGGCAGGGCCTCTATGGCGTTGAGGGCATCATCCGCCAGCTTGGTCTCACTTGAGTAAAGCTCTAAATAGTGCTCGACCCATCTATCCATCTGCTGTTTCTTATCAGTGATGATTTCTCCAGTCAAGGTTTTCAGCGGTGCACTTCTTTTGATCATTGGACCACAGGCTTTCTTTATCCCTTCATACATGCTTCTGATGTTTCCCTTATCACTTGCGATTTGAATGGACTCACATAACTTGATCCAATAGTCATTCGCACACTGCCTGGCAGCCTTTTGTACATCCTTCCTTGCTTGCTTTAGCTCACTCAGAGTGTTACGCGTTGGTCTTTCCTTGTTTCTTAAGAGGGCTATCTTCTTTTTATCAATCAAGGGCTGCAGTATCTGGCTGTTTGCCGCAAACCAGTCCTGCCTCTTATGATTCACAGTGCCGTAAACCCCTACCGCTGTTTTATAAATAGTTTCCTTAAGTTTACTCCATTTATCATTTACTGTACAATTTTCTGATGTATCATTGAAAGCGTCCTCAAGTTGCTGTTGAAATTCAAAGCACTTTCCAGGATCGTGAGTGTTAATAATATTAATCCTGGGGCTAGACTTGTGTTTAGCTGTGTAGATTCTCTTTGGTCTCAGTCTAACCCTTGCAACAACCAAAGAATGATCTGTATCACAGTCAGCACTGTGGTAACTTCGAGTTAATGATGTATGGTTCAGATGTTGTCTCCGTGTGATAATGAAGTCCAGCTGATGCCAATGGCCGGATCTTGGATGTTTCCATGTGACCTTATGCATCTCTTTTGTTTTAAAAAAGGAGTTTGTAATACATAGGTCATTTCTAGTGCAATGCTCCAGCAGCCTTTGCCCATTATCATTCATGCGACCGATGTTGTATTTTCCAAGGCACACTGGCCATGAACTCGAGTCCTTGCCCACACGAGCATTGAAATCACCGAGCATATAAATGTAGTCGGATTTTGGAACTGCCTTGATCGCAGAGTCTAGCTGCTCATAGAATGTATCTTTCACATCATCAGAGGAAGTGAGTGTCGGTGCATATGCAGTGAGAATGGTGGCAAATCCACAAGAGGTTGCCAAGCGCAGTGATAATAATCTTTCATTACCTCCAGCTGGGATATCAATAATTCCCAGTAGCGAATTCTTCACTGCAAAGCCCACACCGTGTTGCCTTTTTTCTGCCTGCCCTCTTCCCTTCCAAAAAAAAGGTGTAATTGTTTTCCCTGAGTGACCCTTCCTCAGCGAGGCGAGTCTCCTGCAGGCCAGCAACATCAATGTTAAGACGATTGAGTTCAGCATCAATCACAACCCGTTTTTCTCACATCGTCAATATTTGTCAAGTCAGTGGAAATTCTTGGACACATGGTTCTCACGTTCCAGGTTGCAAGCCGTAGCTTGAGGTTTCTATTATTCTTTTTATTAGTAACTGGTGCATTGGTTTTACAGCCTGCGATTCAGATTTTGTCCTAGCCCCAAGCACCCATTGAAGCAGGCAGGCTGTGGCGGATCAGCACCCAATTGGCCAGGGGCTTCCCAGCTTGAGGCGGGCGGTAGCTGATCAGTGACACCTGTAGGTGTCTCCCACCGTCAGAGGCAACGCGTGGCGCCCCATGTCTACGCCAACTGACAAGGACTTATAACCCGTAACAGTTGCCTCTCGCTTTGATTCCGAGACCGGTTAAGACCAGGGATGGAGTTATTGCCTCTCCATAGCACAAAGCCTGGGCTAAAATAAAGAAACCATGTGTTGCCCATGCAGCATGATCCCTCTCTCGGCCTGCCTAGTTAACTCCAGAGGAAAGTTAACACCTATACATCTGGAACAAGACAAGCTGCAGAAGCTGCCGGATCAGCAAAGCAATGCTCTAACTGTCCGCCTGTCGGAGCTTCGATCCTAGACCAGCTGCCAACCAAGGCTTAGGGCCTGGTCTGCCCTGCCATGACTTATTTTGTCTTTGGGTTGCATTTCCTCCCACCAGGATAAGGCTAGTACCCTCCCAATTGCGCTCTTCCGCCCGAAGCCGTTGGCACAATGTGGGGTGTCGGGTTTGGTAAGCGCCGCCCAACATTCGGCGCTGACAGAAAGCAGGTAGTACCGTCTACTGTTATACGGTAGCTCAGTCATATCTGACTAAGACCTGACCCACGATACATATACACACATACATATATACATATACACACATACATATATACACATACACACATACATATACACACATACATATATACACATACACACATACATATACACATATACATATACACACATACATATATACATATATACACACACATACATATATACATATACATACATACACACCGCCGGCTTCATCACAGCGGATACCTTGGTCAATTAGCGCTTCGTTAACCAGACTAGTTTATTCCACAAGCCAGTTTCTGTCCATGTTGTCCAACAGACTAGCGTCTGACCATGTTGTCCCACAGACCAGTGTCTGGTTAGGTTGTCCCACATAATAGTGTCTGTCTATGATGTCTCAGAGAATATTGTCTAACCAGAATGCCCACAGACTTGGGTTTGCCCTGGATGTCCCAAAGACTAGAGTCAGCCCATGTTTTCCTATACACTAGTGTCTGCCCAAGTTGTCCCACAGACTAGTGTCTGCCCAAGTTGTCCCACATATTAGTGTCTGCCCAAGTTGTCTCACAGAATAGTGTCTAACCAGAATTCCACAGACTAGTGTTTGCTCTGGATGTCCCACAGACTGGTGTCTGCCCACGTTGTTCTATACACTAGTGTCTGCCCAAGTTGTCCCACAGACTAGTTTCTGCCCAAGTTGTCCCACATATTAGTGTCTGCCCAGGTTGCCTCACAGAATAGTGTCTAACCAGAATTCCACAGACTAGTGTTTGCTCTGGATGTCCCACAGACTGGTGTTTGCCCACGTTGTTCTATACACTAATGTCTGCCCAAGTTGTCCCACAGACTAGTGTCTGCCAAAGTTGTCCCTTCTACTAGCGTCTGCCCAAGTTGTCCTATACACTAGCAGTGTTGCCATCTCCCTTTGATGAAAAAGTACCAAAATCGACACACACAAAAGCACTAAAAAGCAGCAACATTATTTGGAAAGCATCAAAAAATGCACCAACTCTTTTTATTACAAATGTAACAAGGTAGCACATTATAATTTATTATTATCACTTCATATTACAATGAAGTTTATTCCAGATACGCCAAATCCCAATCAGAACTACTCTCGAGCCAAAAAAGCACTAAATTGCAATAATATTTTTTGGGAAATCACTAAAACAAGCACTGGCGGTATTCATTCAAAATGTTATAAAGTAGCACAATATAATTTATTACTATCACTGAATATTAGAATTAAGTTTATTCGAGATCTGCCAAATTCCAGTCAGACAACTCCTCTTCAGTTTCTTTAGCTATTTCCTGCTGTGTTTGTTCTTGCAATGATGATGATGATGATTGAAAGAAACGTGTATATGGTTCCTGTGATCCAATTTGTCGTAGAATGTCCTTAGGTAGTTTATAATCATGACGGCATTTGCCATATCTTTTAATTCTATATCTAATAGGCAAAACAGCTGTCAAACTCTTTATGCTCAGTCTATTCCGCAACTTTGATTTTATAATTCCCATCTAACTGAAAATACGCGCCACGTCCGCATTAGAATGAGGTAAAAGGAGCACAGTTAAAGCTAAATCTGTAAGGTCTTGAAAAGGATTTTCACCGGTGGCATCCCTGTAGGAGGCTATTTCTGCCCACAGTCCAAGTATGTCAGAGGTCTGTGTCCACTGCATATGATGAAGTTTTTTCCACTGGAAATCGATGCGGTTGAGAGTAGCTGCATCTTCTACAAACATTTTAGCAAGATCCAATATACAGGGCGTCATTGGCTGTAGACATCCACTTCCACTAAGACATGACATGGACTGCAAAACTCGAACGTTATCGGGCAAACTTAACCGCAGCTGTGTCAACAGCTCTATTAAAAACTGGATGCACCTTCCAGGAATTTCTTTCTCATCAGGAAACTTGTAGCCTGCTATTTCTTTTTCAAACTCATAACCTAGATTGGGATTAGGATCTAAATAATCTTGAAATTAGGATCTAAATAATCTTGAATAGCATCACTTTATGTTATCTTCCCCCCCCCCCCCCCCGGGAATAGCAATCTTTGAACTGATATAATCAGTAAGTTGGACAAGATCGCTGAGTAGGTTTGTTGGATCCTGTATATCTGCTTCGAATTTCTTATTCACACTTTGAACTTCTCCGAGAATATGCTTGAGAAATATGAGATACACATAGTTTTTCATGTCGCTAAACATAGAATGTAGAAGGTCTGCTGTATAACAGCGCTCGTTGAGTCTTGCTATATCAAAATGAGTTCTGAGCTCGACCCACTGCTGCAATATTCTGACAATGGCAGATTGAATTGGCATCCATCGTGTCTGGCTTAATTGAACAACCTTCAGCGGATGTTGTCCATCATTTAATAAAGCAAAAAGTTCCATGTACTTTGTTTGACGAAAACTTGAGTGAGAAAACTAGTTATATGTTTCTCTAATCATGAACTCTATGTTCCAGGGCAGACAAGCAGCTGCAGCCTGTGACACTGCCAGCTTAAGGGAATGACATACACACCTAACTAGTACCAGATGAGGAACTACGGATTTTAATTGTGTATATACTCCATTGTTTACACCTGTCATGACAGATGCATTGTCAGTGGCGAGTGCAACTAGTCTTTGCAACTCAAGTCCATTTTTGTTTAAACAATCTTTTAACGCATTGCATATTGCCTGCGCGTTGCAGTCACTCACTTCAACTAAAGCGTATTAAAGGGAGTTACATTACTTGAACATTGCACGGTAATGTACTAAGAATGTTTTACTCCCTCGCTTCAGTTCAAATTCGGCTTTTTGGTGTCCCCAAAATGATTTTTTAAATTAATTTTTACCCACCAAAAAAGAATAAGCACAAAAAAGCACCCAAAATAAATTGTGAAGCACCAAATTAGCGCGGCCGCGCTAAATGTAAAATTTTGGCACTAAATGACTTAAAAAGCACAAAATTTAGTGCGAAAAGCGTCAAAATGGCAACACTGTACACTAGTGTCTGCCCAGGTTGTCCCACGTACTAGTGTCTGAGTTGATGTCTCACAGAATAGTGTATAACTAGAATGTCCACAGACTAGTGTTTGCCCTGGATGTCCCACGGACTATTGTCTGTCCAGGGTGTCTCACAGACTAGTGTTTGCCCTGGATGTTCCACAGACTAATCTGCTCGGGAACATCACGTTCATTAAGTTAACAGCCAAGTAGGAGAAGTGCAGCGTGATAATCGCTACTGACTTTCTGTAAATGTACCTGAGTGTCTGTATTACTAATAATAATAATACTGACAATAATAACACGATCAATTAATAATAATAATAATAATAATAATAATAATAATAATAATAATAATAATAATAATAATAATAATAATAATAATAATAATAATATGTTAGTTGCATGTCTTTACAGGACGTCGCAATAAAACCCAGCAATGTTGACTGAGATTTTCTAGAGAATTTTACATCCACTCGTTTGCCATTGCTTTCTGAATGACTGACTCTCATCCAGTTGTTACACATCAACACAAGCCGATCTGCTTCCTAATCGCCTGCAGCTGATTTTGAACCTAATGTTCGGGATTGTTAAACGATTAGCCGGCAGTAATAATATTAATGATGATAATAATAATAATAATAATAATAATAATAATAATAATAATAATAATAATAATAATAATAATAATAATAATAATAATAATACATGTACAGACCTACAAGCACTTGGAATCAACGACTGGCATGAGATGGTCCACCAGAGAGATGAATGGAGACGGATTGTATCTGCAGCAAAGAACCTCAATGGCTCGGAACGCTGAAGAAGAAGAAGAAGAAGAAGAATGAAATAAGTTCCTACAAGCACTTGGAATCAACGACTGGCAAGAGAAGGTCAACCAGAGAGACGAATGGAGACGGATTGTGTCTGCAGCAAAGAACCTTAATGGCTCGGAACGCTGAAGAAGAAGAAGAGAATAATAATAATAATGGTTATGATGACGATGATAATAATGACTGATTGGCACCTTGTTGTCTTGACAGCGGATAGTTGGTAAAATGGAGTTGCCTCTCCATAACACAAAGCCTGTGCTGAATTTAGAGACCATGTGTTGCCCATGCAGCATGATCCCTCTCTCGGCCTGCCTAGTTTACTCCTGATAAAAAGTTACACCAATACGTCTGGAATATGACAAGCTGCAGAAGCTGCCGAATCAGCAAAGCAAGGCTTTAACTGTCTGACTGGAGGAGCTTCTATCCTGGATCTGTTGCCAATCAAGACTTCGGGCCTGGTCTGCCTTGCCATGAAAATCTTTAGGCTGCATTACCTCGCACTAGGGTAAGGCTTGTACCCTCCCTATTGCCGCTCCACCGCCCGAAGTCGCTGTCACAATGTGGGGTGTCGGGTTTGATCAGCGCCGCCCAACATTCGGCGCTAACAGAAAGCAGGTAGTACCGTCTACTGTCATACGGTATGATAATAATAAAAATGATAATAATTATTTTGAAAATGAAAATAACAACAAGAAAAACAACGCCAACGTCGTCAACAACAACAACAACAACAACAAACAAACAAACAAAAACGTTAACAACAACATCAACAACAACAAGTGTATAATAGATTACTCCATGCATCTTCAGGTGAACGTAGAAGCTGGTCAAGATGATGTTCCTGAAAGTGTGCTTGACCCTCCTGCCTGCCGCAGACAGGCGACACTGTGGCGCTACTTTTTGTTGCTCTCAATACAGACGATGATGGCGGAGTTACTGCGCGTGAAGCGTGTGATGCTTTCGGTGTAAATAACCTACCTATTAGGAGCGTTCATTTGAAATCCGTTCATGCCACAACGCGCTTAATTGCGTACGTTGAACATGATCATGTCATAGTCATGTGATAAGTACTAAATTAATTGAATAAAAGAGCACGTGCTTATCTTATCGTCCCATGATGCATAGGTTCTGTTTCTGACCGTTGAGAAAATGGCCCGGTTGATCCAAAATCCGTCCAAAGAAGCTCAAAGAGCGGTGATTCAGTTTCTTTCATTTGAAGGATGTCGACCAGTGGACATTCATTGAAGAATGCAGGCAGCGTACGATAACAAATCTGGTTCGAAGACAGCAGTGATAGACTGGGCAGGAATGTTTCGGAAAGGACGTCTGTTCCCGACAGATATTCGACGGCCGGATCAAGCGCATATTTTTGCAACAGAAAAAAAAATACAACCAACATCACAAAAATTGATGCAGCAGTACAGATGAATCGTTGTCGAAGCATACGTTCGGTAGCGAAGGAATTTGATGTGTCAGTTGGGACAATTCAAAAGGTCGTTCGTAAGAATCTGCAATATCGGAGGATGTGTTCACAGTGGGTACCACGGATGTTCACCGACCACCAAAAAGAGGAACGCATGGGATGGTGTTTGAACCACTTGCTGCATTACAGAGTGGAGGGTGATGCATTTCTCTTCCGCGTAGTGGCAGGCGATGAATCATGGTGTCACCACTTTGAGCCGAGCAGCAAAAGGTAGATCGTGCAATGGAAGCATGCTGGATCACCAAAAGCCAAAAAATTCAAGTTACAGGTTTCCGCTGGTAAGGTTATGCTGAACGCATTTTTTTTTTTTTTACCATGGAGGGCTATTGTCGACCGACTTTAAAGATCCTGGTGTCAACATCAACTCCACCCACTACTTATAAATACTAGACAAGCTGCAAAAAGCCATCAAGTATAAACAACTCGGCATGCTTTCTCAGTGGTGTGATTTTGTTGCACGATAATGCTCGTTCGCATGTTGCAAAGGTTGTGCAGGAAGCATTAGCTTCGAAGAAGTGGGAAATTCTGCCACATCCAGCCTATAGTCCTGATTTATCACCATGGGATTTTCATTTGCTCGGACCTATACAAAAAAACAATTTCACACAGATGCAGACGTAATGAACGCGGTAATCACTTGGTTCAGTGAGCAACCAGGACGGCATTCGTCGGCTACCTAAGCAATGGGATGCTTGCCTGAATGCCTACTGTCAACAACTCAACTGACAGGCCTCATGGGGTACTTCTCACACACCCATACAAGACAACTTGCAAGTCGTGTGGGAGGCAAAATGCATGGTCCATTTTATTGCCGTTGGCTCGCTTACAAGCGGTAAACAGTCGCTAATGCAATACACAATATACAGCCACAGAATTATCTAACACAAACTGCTAACCCTATGCTAGTTCTATCTATTAGTGAACACAAAACTCCTAACGCTATTCTAAACGATGTGAACGCCTCAAGTCCAGTCTCCCGTCTGCCTAACCTCGCTCCCGTGGTTACACACCACGCCGGGTGACCTTCACCTTCGTGCGTGTTACCTCACATCGCACTCTGCTGGCAAACGTGGCCTGTTGAGTGTCTACTCAACTGTGCTATGGCTTCACGAGGTGTGGTACTATCGTGATTAGAGTGCTAACTCTCTGAACACCGCCTGCGTGTCTCATGAGGGAGTGGCTAACCTTCTCCTATTACCTCATCTCCCCTGCCCTTGCCTCGGGCACCGTATCTCCTCCTGGTCTCTTCAGGGTTGACCGCTCTCCCTGGCGGAGGGGATGCGGTCGAGTCTTTGACACACACCCACCCCTCTTGTGTTGCGTCATCAACTTTCACTCATTGGTTGTGACGCAAGAGGTTCCTAAACAAAAAATTAGTGTCTCTAATTTTTGTCAAAGACTCTAGATAACCTGGCTTTGGGCATTCCAATAGACTATTAATAACTATTGTCACAATGTAGCAAAGCCTTACTTGGCTACTGGCAATCGCCACAAACTTGACTGGTTGGCGTGAGCCCCTTCTCACATGCTATATTATATTTATCAGAGGTATGTCTGAACCGGACCGTTGTCTTATAAGACCTGCCCTCACATAGTAAATTAACTTACTACCCATACAAAGTTGACTTTCTTAGGGTCAACACATGAATTATTTCATGTCCCCCATATAATATTTAACAACCATTCTACAAGAGTGTGTGCGACAGGCTTTACCTCCTTCGCTTCCGCGCGTAAGACTTTATTTCACTGTTAATTTAGTTCTTCGTTGTCTATTATGTCCCCTGGCCCCATAGTTATCTGTCTTTGATTTACAAATAGTGTATGCAATTTATATGTTTGTTTTTCTGTTTGTTTGTGTGTTTGGATGTAATAAATCTACTAATCTAATTTCTATCCTCTATTTATAAATTCTATGTGTATGTATGTTAGTTTTTTGAGTGTCATAATTTGGTTCAGTGTGGCCACAAAGAGGTGTATAACACTAATTCGTGACTACATTCACTTGTTATGAAACCCAAAATACTGTAATCTAAGTTCTAAACTATATTACAGACAACACATTCACACTAACACAATTTCACTAACGAAAACTTTACATTCTAACATACCATTCTAATTCTATAACTAAGTATTTAATGTGTTACCTAAATTTATTAAATTTGTTATGTTAATTATATGATATGATTATATTACTTCTTATTTTTTCTAATCTAAGTGATGTAATCTAACTATTTAAATGCAATTGTTGTGATGTGAGTTATGTACCTTAATTAAATGGATTATGTGACCACAATTTATGTACTTTTCTAAATACTATGCTAAATAATGTTTTTAAATGCACAAAGGAATTATATGAGTGATGTTCTTAATTTAACTGGTGTAAATGCTGTATGTTACCTTATTTACTCTTTTTAATCTATTATGATGTCAAATGATGATACTAATAAATGGTAATATTTGAAAGATGGTATGGTTTCATTAAGATGGAATAGACTAACTACAATGAAACTAAGTGAAATATAACAATCTAAATGGTACTATTCATATCATAAATTTAATTTAACTTGTAATAAACTATTCTTATGTCTAAACTAATATTCTAATCTAATTTTAATGGGTTAATTACTGTACTAACTACATTATTAAAATAAATGAGAACTGTTATAGTTCCTAACCTACATCTAATTTATCACTATCTTAAAATATTATATTACATATCACAATAAGTTTATATACATAGTATTTGGTTTACACAGGTTAGTAGTTGCCTTCATGTATGTGCAATGGTTGTATAGGCATAATATAACCACACACTTTGCCTGGGTATCTGAAATACATTACACAGTCATCTTAATGTTCTCTCGGTAGTGCACGTGTAGAGTTCGCTGGTGTTGTAGCTCTGTCTTTTCGTGTCTGTAATTAAGCACTGTTCTGACACTGTTTTCTGCGGTTCATATATATGATACACCGGAATGGAGCTTAGTTGGAAATGAGCTGTCCTAGTTCACACGGTGGTATCTAAGTATAGCAGCACAGTTCTTAATCTGATGTCCACGGACACATGATAGTTCATTGTTTTGGTACATGACTACACCAATAATGTGGATATGTATGTAAGCTATTTTACATCTTATATTATCAGATACTCATGTACCAACCATCACTCTACATTTAACTGTTGGATTACAGGTATTTTTACCCCAGATGGTAAAACTAGTGACCACCTGAATATCCGGTCATTTTGATGCACACCATTATGTATGACCGTGATCAGGGAGTTGTCGGTCTGGACAATGCAGTGAACATCCGTCAGAACTCGATGGAGCCTTCTCACCGTATAGATGAAGCCTAGGGTTGCAACTGTGATATGGAATCCCTGGACTCAGCATGTGTGATCTTACTGCTCACGTAGCAAAGCGGATGGAAGATGCCCTCAAAAAAAAAAAAAATTGGCCTAGTACTGCAGTGATGGAGATTCTGCTGGCATATGACCTAAGATAATAAATGAGCCTAGGATTAGGCAAGCGGAGGGATTGGAATATTTACAAAAAAGGATCTTCAATTTTGACAATGCAGGATTTAATAATGCATCTTTCACATTTCATTTCCAGAAGATTTTAAGACATTGGAAAATATATTTGTAATTTCTGAGTAATTTACTAATCCCAAAAGGTTTCTGACCTGTTTCTTTCTGTTAGACATGGTCAGATTCATAATTTTGGTACTACTTTTCGGGTCAGTCTACAGTTGGACTTGAGAAATGACATGACCCAAAAATGAATTTATTTTAGGCATAATTTGACTTTGCTGGTTTGACAGTGAGACCGAAGCGTCGCACTCTGTCAAAGGCATGTCTCAGTTTCAGTAGGTGTATTGTCCAGTCATCAGTATTCTGATTTATTCATGTGTATTCTATAAGTTCACTACATGTATGCCCCTCGTCGGATTTGCCAGTCTCACTAACTAGTGTAGTTGCGTTGTGTATGTCTGTCGTCTGATCACTTGGTGTTGGTGCAATCTGTTCGTCTGTCACTACCTCTGTCTCTTGTCTTGAAAAGTGAGGTTTCCGCATGTTGACATGGAATATCTTTAAGTGTCTGTTTATCGATATTTCATAGTCAACATGTACCATGGTTATGTGCCACTTTGAATGGTCCTTGCCATTTCGTTTGTATGGAAGTAGCCTAAATCTGTCTTGATCAAGTTCCAGATTACTTGTTTTCGCACATTTGTTTGTGTGCTTGTAGTAGAACTGACCCTTCCTCTATCAAATGGCTTGGGTGCCAGTGTAGAGGGTTGTATTTCAGCTGTAGGATGTTTACCCTTCAACTTTTGTATCAATTGATGACAGCCATTACCAGCAAATAGATTATGACAAAATAATTTTATGTTATTGAAAAAACTTGGCCTGGCATTGCTGTATGCACGATGACCTGCACATGGTGTTTTGTGTGCATTGTTTAGCACACCTAACTGATGTTGTTCAAGTAACACCTGTTCATGGTTACTAGTAATATGACATGTAGTTGAAATGCCATTATTACGTCTAACGAACCAAGATGCATTCTTGGTCATTTTGGCTTTGCCTTTTGACAATTTTAAGTATGGAGACACATTAAAATCAGATTTCTGCTGGTGTATAAGTTTTTGTGTGTTTTTGTCATCTGTGCTGGTTGGAAAAAGCATTAGTAGTGTCTCATTTTGCAATGGGTCATGATGTTTTGAAGTGTCAACTCTGGTTGTTGCCTTGGCTGCATTTAATTTCTCCCATGCAACTATTTCTTCACTAGTACATTGTTTCAGTTGAGGTAAGCACCCCAAAATTAAATCTGTACAAGGGTTGTTAAGTATTGCACAAGTAAAGATACCGGAAAGAAAAGGAGAATGAATACGGGCTTTTGCCAAAGGGTAAATTTCAACGTTACCCGAAAAGGTTCGGCATTTCACAGTGTCACCTGTGTAATCACCCGGACTCACTAGTTCTTTTCGAAGACCAATAAGGGTGCTGCCGCTATCCAGCAAACATTGGCATGGTACATCATTGACCATTGCATTGTGGAACACTAACTTGCCTCTGGAGGCTAATGCTGCATTCACACTCTCAGATGAGCATGGTACTGTATGTCCACATTCCAGTATTCCGTCTGCATGGAATTGGTGACATCGTTCACAGCTGTCAAAGCTTAATATATCGTTAGCAGCACACACATCCTCTGCTTGGTTAGGTGGTAAGTCACTTTCAATCTCACACTCATTCTCACTACCACTATCTGAAGAGGTGTCAATCAACATAGCGTTGTTAGCTTTCAAACGTTGGCGGCCAAGGCACTTATTAGAATAATGGCCATAAGAGGAACAAAAAAAAACATTTGATTGCACGCCTGTATGCAGACCGTTTGCTTTGCTGCTTCTTGATCACATTTTCAAGATGCGCCGGATAATTCGGCGATTTGTCGCACATAGCATAAGTGTCGTGCATTAGTTGACAGTACATGCATATGGAAACTTTTCTGTCTTTCTTATCATACTTCTGAAAAGGTTTTCTGTTACCCTGATAGTTTTTTGATTGGTCTTTGACAAAGGAAACTATCTCAGAGTCACTTGAGGTCTTAAAAATCTCTCTGTTAGAAGAAAAATATGCTGAGCCTTTTTTTCGAACTGCTCGATGTTCTCAATGTCCGACTGCTGCAAAAACTTAGCAAAAGGAGAAGGTATAGTAGATATACACTTGTCTATAGCTATTAGGTTTTTTAATCTATCAAAGTCTTTTCCTATGTTAGCTGCTTTAAGCCACCTGTTTAGTACACTCTGCACATTTGAAAAATAATCTATAAAAGTTTCACTAGGTTTAGGTTTTAAATTTGAGAACTGAACCTGATACCCAGGGGCATCAAGTAAAAAGTGCTGCATAATCCTATCATGGATGTATTGATAGCTAGATCTAAGTTCAATAGGAATAGACTCTATTACTTTAAGGGGCTCACCACTTAGATTTTTCATGTAAATCGGAGCCCACATATCTAAAGGAACTTGGTGATATTTAAATTGATACTCTACATTCTCTGTCCAGGCAGATATGGAGTCCTCTTTACAATATGGTTTGATAATATTTTTGTATTTGTTGAACTTATTTTCCTCTTGTTGACTTCTTAGTTTAGTGGCAGAGATCTCTGCGTGTGAGTCTACATCCATGCTTTTCATCTTTAATTGTGTCTCTGATTCTACCTGAATTTGTTTTTCTTTAACTCTTGCCATTTCATCTATCTCTTTTTGCTTTAGATCTAATTCCTTTTGTTTTAATTCTTTCTCTTGATCTAATTGTTTTTGTTTCATCTCCTTATCATGTTCTCTTTCTCGTGCGCGTTCGTCCCTCTCCGCATTCTCTTTTCGTGTTTGTTCCTCTTTTGTTTCTTTAAATTTCTGATCAGCATATTGTTGTAGTTCTTTTCCTGTTAATTCTAGTTCTTTGCCTGCTTTTATGAAATCTGATAAAGTTGCCATCTTACTTTAGTACTTGGCTAACAGTGATAGGCAATGATGACTTTAATCAGTTATTTATCTTTGATATGTTATGTTTGTTCTTATCTGATCACTATCAGTTGTGCTTTCTGTTTATACCCTGCCCAGATTTATCTTGCAGAAAAACAGAGTATACAAATATGTCAACGCGTTACAAGCTGCAAAAGAGATGCACTATTAATCAAATTGCATGACAAAATATATAAGTGTACTCAGCTTAATGTGGGAACGAAGCTCCTTTGACACAGGTCACCTTGTTTGGTACACTGGGGTGGCGACACGTTTCGTACGTAGTACACGGTATTTGGCCCACAGGTGTATGTGCACAGCTGTTGTTTGCCCTCTGATATATAGGGCAGCAGTAAACACGCCTACTAAACGATATGATTTACTCGACAACTAAGGACAATGACTTAGACAATGACAGACTTACGAACACCTAGAATATGTATTAATTAATTTTAATGTCAATGTCCTGTCTTTGTTTTAAACAATAATTGCCTTTCGTTACTAACCTAGTTAATTTCTGTAAACGTTGTGCAGCTAAGTATCAGATGCTTAGCCCGAAAATAGTTCCATCGTGACGATAAGCAAAGAGAAAATAGACCCAAAAATGAATAAATGCTTGTAAAGAAATCAAAATAACATAATAATGTGTCAATAAATAAATATATTCATTTAGTAACTTAAATAAGTAAATAATAAACAATATACAGCACAGATTCAGGCGGGCCGCCGCTAAGCGATCTTGTAAACACTCGACTGCTTTATGCTAATGACGCAGAACAACTGTCTGTCAATCACTCTACGTCATCGCGCAGCGCTATTTTTAGATCTCAAAAATCAATATTGTCGGCTGCCTGTGTATTCCTGCGCCGTGAATCATGTTTGGTGCTTATTCAAGAATAAATTGGTAAATATATGAATAAATATAAGAAAATAAGAATATTAATACTTACAGCTTCGAAGAATACATGATTTCATTCAATAAATATATCATAAACACAATTAAACACTATTTTGTCACGATAGGCATATTTCTAGCTCGCAAATTCTCCTGTCTGCACAAATTATCGTTACTACAAAAATTAAACCCTAGTCTGGAGTCCGTGGATGAGTGGATTAGCTTGAACTTTTCGTTCAAGCTTCACTTTCTGACACCACAATTACCCTTTTACTGTGGGTATTAGCTTGGCGCTTTCGTCCAAGCACCACTTTCTGACACCACAATTACCCTGGCCTGTCAACAACTCAACTGACAGGCCTCATGGGGTACTTCTCACACACCCATACAAGACAACTTGCAAGTCGTGTGGGAGGCAAAATGCATGGTCCATTTTATTGCCGTTGGCTCGCTTACAAGCGGTAAACAGTCGCTAATGCAATACACAATATACAGCCACAGAATTATCTAACACAAACTGCTAACCCTATGCTAGTTCTATCTATTAGTGAACACAAAACTCCTAACGCTATTCTAAACGATGTGAACGCCTCAAGTCCAGTCTCCCGTCTGCCTAACCTCGCTCCCGTGGTTACACACCACGCCGGGTGACCTTCACCTTCGTGCGTGTTACCTCACATCGCACTCTGCTGGCAAACGTGGCCTGTTGAGTGTCTACTCAACTGTGCTATGGCTTCACGAGGTGTGGTACTATCGTGATTAGAGTGCTAACTCTCTGAACACCGCCTGCGTGTCTCATGAGGGAGTGGCTAACCTTCTCCTATTACCTCATCTCCCCTGCCCTTGCCTCGGGCACCGTATCTCCTCCTGGTCTCTTCAGGGTTGACCGCTCTCCCTGGCGGAGGGGATGCGGTCGAGTCTTTGACACCTACGGTGATTTCTTCTGACCAACCAATGGTGCATAATTCATTCAAAATGAATGCTTTGTTTAATTCTACCACATCTGCTAATGTTTCTGTCATACTTTTGTAAAAAAGTCATTGGAACGGGTTTCAAATGAATGACCCTTATACTTACATATTTATCTACATATCTACCTACATATCTACTTACAAATCTACTTACATATTTACATACGTATCTAATTACATACCTACTTACCCATTTACTTACATATCTACTTATCCAGTGTTGTATTCCATGCAAATAATCCACCTACTTATATATCTACTTACATATCTACTTACATATCTAATTACATATACATTTGCCCTATTCTGTACTAGATGTAAATAACCCACCTACTTATATATCTAGTTACATAACTACTTACATATCTACTTACTTATCAACTAACATGTCACCCTACATATCTACTTGCATATCTACTTACATATCTAGTTAATGTCTTCTGATTATCTTCTTACAGATCTAGTTACATATCCACTTAATACATTTTTACATATCTGAATATCTAGTTAATATCTAGTTACATGTTTACTTGTATGTGTACTTACATCTTCACATACCTAACGTCGTATTCCATATACATAGCCTACACATGTTCCGGCTCTATGACCTAGGGGTGACGAACGATCTTCAAAATTCCCTGACATGTCGAGTCCAGGGTTCGAAATCCGTCGTAGGCTCTTTGCGTTGATGTTGAAGATATGAGCGTCGATCGACTGAATTGCCTATTAAATCACAAACAGTCAAAACATGCAGGGGTTGAATGGAACTTCATGTAAAGGTCATGCAACTAACCTGTGGCTTACATATCTACTTACCTAATGCCTGCCTGGCCACATACCATTAACTGTCTATCTTACAGCCTATGTGTATGAAATTATCAAATGTTCCACGTGAACTATAATCATGGCAAACCATGTAATTCTATAGCTGCGCAAAACACATGAATAGGGTTACCAGATACGTGGGCACCAAAAGGGGGACATAATAAGACAAAAAAGAGGACATAATAAGACAAAAAAGAGGACAAAGGAGGACATATTTAATGTTTCATTTAAATCTTTCCAGATTAAACCCACAATCAGTACAATTTTATTACAATAGCTGCCAATAAGTGCATCTTACTCTTAGTGAATCGACCAAGAACTAATCATGTTAAAAAATAAATATATATTTAATGGATGCCTTTTTCAAAATGCTAAAACACGTTATTTAAACAGCCGATTGTACAATTATTACCTTATAAACTTTAATAATTACACAACATATTTCTCGGAGGAGCCAGCTTTTCGTAGAAGATCCTCGTTAGCAATCACATATGCATAAAACTGTTCACAGGTAAGATTCTTCAAATTGTACTTTGTGAGAATGATGCTCTTTACAGAGTCGATAATAGTCTGTTCCTTTGGTGTTTCACATTTGTTATAAATAGGAAAATTAAATAAATATTATTAAGCAACGGGTTTTAATAAAGAAGTAAAAGTAAATATCAAAAAGAGTAATAAGCCAGATACAGATAACAGTTAGAATTACTATAATCGACTTGTTCGCAGAAATACATAGACTTTGTACATTGTAACAATGTAAACATACGGTAGAGTGTAGATACGTTGTAAGTTCTAACAATACAGAAAAAAATTAACATAAATTATAAGAAAAGCCGGTCATTTTAAAGGTCTTTAGTTTTGCCTGCTGGACCGAGAATATTACGCATCGACTGACACAATGTCGCAGGTGTAGCTATATGCGTTCCATGTTCATATATCTTTTGTCTTAATGGTGGAAGGGGTGGGGGTGTGGGATATCTCTGTGGCCTAGTGGTTAAGCCGCTTGCTCATGCTCCGAAGGTTGTGGGTTCGACTCGGGGCTCCGTCTTTCCGTTCGCCAGTACAGTTTTCTCGGAGACTCCTGGGGATCGACACTGGAGCTACGGAGTTTGTGCTTTGTGGCGACGCGTTAGGTAGCCATCCCCGTGGAAAGAGACCGAGCCATATGGGATCAAATCCGGTGCAATGAAATATACCCCTTTAAACCCCTCCTTTTGATCTTTATCTCTATCATTCCCAACCTCAGACCTGCACTTCTCCGCATTATTCCTATTCACGGACGTCACGCATTCAGCATTCACCTTTCCCATTGCAAATATTCCTATTATGTTCTAATGTACATTTATTGTGTGTTTTACTTCCAAATTAATTTACTTATATCTGTGTGGTTTTGTTCTTGGCAAAGGTACTGACTACCGAAACGTCGGATAGTTGTCTTGTGTTTTATTAATACTTATATGATTGATACTTATCTTTGCTTTATGCTGTCTGTTACAGAAAGCAGCACATACATGGGGGTGCGAGGAGGTCAGCATGACCAAATGGATAAGAGCCCTTAGTCTTAAACTTCCGGCGTGCTGATGTCGAGGTAGCGAGCTCAATCCTCACATCGGTCAGTCGGACTAAAATGTTGACTTGTCGTCCTTGACTTGGGAACATAAATTACGAAATATTTCAGAAGACGAAGTGGGTTCGCCTGATGGCGGGTTCAAAGGATGTGGGTAGTGGATCATTTTGCAATCACTAAAGAAGAACTTAAGGGTTAATTATTATATTTATTATATTAATAAATCATGTTCATCTAGCTCTCTCTAAGAAGTCAACGTACCTGAAAGTATAAGAGCGCTCGCTCTTAAACTTCCAGAGCTCTGATGTTAAATACTGCGTTCAATCCATACACAGTTATTGCAGTAAATTTCAACATTGACTTCTCGTTTAGAAAGCAATGGATATTTACTGAACTCAAATATTTACTTGAACATTAACGTGGGGTTGATGGCAACCTAATGCAATAACATACCTTTTCGATTCATGACATAATATACCTTATATGTACACATTTTTTTTTAAAATTCGCATATCCTTTACAGGACATCGCTGTCAACAGCAGCATCTTTCAGCTGTCTGCTGATTTCTTGGCAAGATTACGCTCAGTAGTTTGCCATTGCTTTCTGAGCGGCCGGCTCAGTATCCCGCAAGTCACCAGCGGGGGACGATAGGACATACACAAGTGAAATCTTGTTTGGTACTTGTTGTTTCCGAACGTTTCACGGAACAACTTCAAGCTGATATTTGTGCTTTTTCACCTCATACTTGAACCAGAAACTGGAAGCCAATGGAGACAGACGTATCCCTCTTGAAGAAGTCGAACAGGAAATCCCAGTTTTCACGATTGAATTGCAAGGTGCGGCATAGTGCAACGGTTATTTAAAGTTTGTTTGTGGTGTGCAAAATGGTTAGCTAGATTGAGAAATGTAATACAGTATACTTATCTGTCTTCCTTGTCTGTATATCTGTCTGTCTGTCTGTCTGTCTGTCTGTCTGTCTGTCTGTCTGTCTGTCTGTCTGTCTGTCTGTCTTAACATGCTATTCCATATTTTGTATGTATTCTCATCTTTCATATTACGAGGTATCATTTTGTATGCCACTTGATTTTATCATGTATAATATAATCGCATGCACACTACTGTCTTATGCACAGTAGTAGGCAACCGCCTGTCTATCTCGACACTGTCGATATACGAGATTGTCGTCAGAAAATGACAGAGTCCTACCTCTCCCGTCCAACTGTTGTTCAGTGATGTGGGTTTGCATCAAGAGCTCGAAAGATACCCTATTGTGTGCGTCCTCTAAGTCTATGGCGGCCGCACATGTCTCTTCTTTGACCTGAAATCCTTCGTAAACATCTTGGGCAAAGACCGCCGCATTCAGCCATGACTCTTTGTTACGTCTGTATCCTCCAAGTGTGGGCGGAAAGTAGCCGAATTGTTCCATGTCACAAGCAAGTCTGTGTACTACAATTTTCTCCAGTAGCTTGCCAGCAATGTTCTGCAACGTAATGATTCTGTAGCCGCTTATCTTGGAATGGTCTTTGTTCGGTTTTGGTAGCACCAGCAAGTAGCTGTGTAGCCATTCCTCTTTGATCTGACCCTTCTGGATACTGGTGTTGAATTGTCTAGCCAGTTCTTCTATGTCATCATCTGACATCACAAGTAGGTCACCATAACGGATGCCGTCTGGGCCTGGGGCGGTGTTAGGTGATTTCTTGAGCATCGCATGTATTGTCTCAGCTGTGATTATACATCTTTCGTCTGTCCCGACCCCCTCGGACAACTGAGAGAATGTCATTGTGGTCCTCTGTCTGGCGGGCTCGTCTTTCTGTCCTATGTAGTGTGCAAGAAGGGCCTTACCTTTATCCGCATCCGACTTTTTCCATGTGAGGCTGTGCCTTGAAAGTCTGGAATACCCCTACGATGTGCAGCACCGTTCATGCTCTTATGGAGGTGCCAGAACGTCGTGAGAGATCGCTCGGAGCACACCTTCGTGCAGAACTCGTCCCATTTCTCGGCCTTGGCCTGTTTGCGCAGGATTTGAATAAAGTCGTCGTCCTATGGACCCCAGTCTTCATTTTCGCCAGCTCACCTTGTGCAGCGAAATACAACAGGCAATTGATTATGTAAACTAATGATTGTGACTTCCGTGTTAAAAATTAATGTCTTTATTTCTTTTGCAGATATATGGACGAAGTTAGCCAGAGGAATGAGACCACTGAATATGACAAGAGATATTGAAACGTTGTCTGACTGAATATGTAAAGAAATATGGAAACGCACTCAGATTAAATATGCCAAGAAAAAGAGAAATACAAAGTAACGATAATAAATATTGATGCTTCAAACTGTACACAGTTTGGCGTGTTCCCCCCCCCCCCCCCCCCGTTGTTTGAGCATCACTTGCTAATAAGAAAATACGAGAGCGATATTAAGATTGCTGAAATCGGCCGCATGTACGGGAAGTTGCCGCCCGCGACAAGTTCCATTGTGGCGACAAAGGAAGCAATAAATGAGGCTAATGTAGCAAAGGCACGCATGTGCTAATGAAACAGAGATCGAAAACAACTGAAGATATCTAACAGTTATTAATTTGGATAAATCTAAACCAGTTAGATGGCGATTCTGTTTCGGAGGCAATCATATGTGAAAAGGATAGCCTGTTGGTTATCCGATCTCATTTAGAAAATGCTTGGGACGAGTGCTAGTGTATTTAGTGATTTAAAGGCCAGCAGAGTAAGGTTTGAAAAATTTAAGAGGCACACTGGCATACACAGTATTACTAAGCACGGCAAATGAGTGAGTTTGGGGCCAAAAAATATATTAAGCTTTTATGCTTTCTCTATAAAATGTGTTTTTGGTATATATTTTCTAATAGGTGCGGCGCAGTGAACGGGGCACGAGGAAGGCACACTGCAACGGAGATAAGTGGAGGCGACAGAGACTGTGGCGAGGGATGAAGCTCGCATCCCACGACCACACGTGACAAGGGGCAGGCACTGGCTGCACGGGCTGTCCCCACGGAGAGGAGGGGGGGGGGGCTTGAGAATGGACAGGTAACAGCAAAGGGACAAGCTTAACATCAGGGATAACCAATATGACCGAACAAACGTCTCTACGACAGGGGGCAGATGCCCGGAGTCATGACCCTGGCGGAACCTCCCCCAGAGAGTATTAAGAAATTAATGGTCCGAAATGCTTGGGGAAAGGTGTTATTTCTGATGATCGGAAGCCCCCTGCCGTGTTTGCTCCGCGTCGAAGTTCTAACGACTTTGGAATGTCTAGAACGAATTAATTGAATTTACATTGATTCATATAGGAATCATTGCCGCGGTTTTCGTCGGTTTCGGATTTCATCGATTGTCTTCGGGCGGATTATCGACGGAAACAGAGACTTCTTCTTCTTCTTCTTCTTCTTCTTCTTCTTCTTCTTCTTCTTCTTCTTCTTCTTCTTCTTCTTCTTCTTCTTCTTCTTCTTCTTCTTCTTCTTCTTCTTCTTCTTCTTCTTCTTCTTCTTCTTCTTCTTCTTCTTCTTCTTCTTCTTCTTCTTCTTCTTCTTCTTCTTCTTCTTCTTCTTCTTCTTCTTCTTCTTCTTCTTCTTCTTCTTCTTCTTCTTCTTCTTCTTCTTCTTCTTCTTCTTCTTCTTCTTCTTCTTCTTCTTCTTCTTCTTCTTCTTCTTCTTCTTCTTCTTCTTCTTCTTCTTCTTCTTCTTCTTCTTCTTCTTCTTCTTCTTCTTCTTCTTCTTCTTCTTCTTCTTCTTCTTCTTCTTCTTCTTCTTCTTCTTCTTCTTCTTCTTCTTCTTCTTCTTCTTCTTCTTCTTCTTCTTCTTCTTCTTCTTCTTCTTCTTCTTCTTCTTCTTCTTCTTCTTCTTCTTCTTCTTCTTCTTCTTCTTCTTCTTCTTCTTCTTCTTCTTCTTCTTCTTCTTCTTCTTCTTGTGTGTGTGTGGGTGGGGAAATGTGTGTGGGTGGAGGATCAGTGGGTGGGTAGCGGCATGTATTTTTGCCTGGGTCTGTGTGAATGCGTGGAAGTATGTGTGGGTGGCTGCGAAATGTGTGAGTGGCTGCAGGATGTGTAGGTGGCTGCGGGATGTGAGGGTGGATTGGGGATGTGTCTCACAACATTGCAATATGCACTGTTTATGTTTACAACTTTCATTCCACAATGTTCCCCCCCCCCCCCATGTGAAGGTATCATGCGTAATATGCATTGTTTATGCTTTCAAAATCCATTTGACAATGTTTTTTTTTCCCCTATGTAAATGTAACATGCACATTTGATGAATGAAAGATGAGTGATTGAACGGGCCGAATGTAAGACGGGCCTGCGTGCCCAATTCATTACATTTTTAAAATAAAGTTCGTTCGTTCGTTCGTTCGTTCTTTCGTTCGTTCGTTCGTTCGTTCGTTCGTTCGTTCGTTCTTTCTTCTTCTTCTTCTTCTTCTTCTTCTCCTTCTTCTTCTTCTTCTTCTTCTTCTTCTTCTTCTTCTTCTTCTTCTTCTTCTTCTTCTTCTTCTTCTTCTTCTTCTTCTTCTTCTTCTTCTTCTTCTTCTTCTTCTTCTTCTTCTTCTTCTTCTTCTTCTTCTACTTCTTCTTCTGTGTTCATCCGGTGTGTTTTTTTTTTCCAGATGTGATTGCGGTGTGTGTTGTTATGCACCCTTGGGCCAAAACCATTAGGTCAACACATCCGACTTTAATGTGCGTTTTTTAAACCAGGTTAGCATTCCTGGGGGACTTTTGTGGTGTCGTCCACATCCCAGCTGGTTAAGTTAGAACGGTCGAATACTTCACGGTCAGTCCTAAAGGGAAGGCAGGGACAGTCCATGGGCATTATCTGCCGTCCAGGGAGCCTTCCATATTTGCAGAGCCGACACATAGCTCTCTGGTGTTGGGCTCACTCTGGGAATCGCCTACTCATGGCTGCTTTAATTCATCACTCCAATTTATTGGGCATTTCGCTCGCTATAGGCCACTCCCCGCACAAACCAGGAACGGTCGGTCTGCAGATGGTATCCACTCAGCCCGCTTTCGATTCGGATATGTGCTAGTCGCTGTGCCCGGAGGACACTATAGTCAGAGCTGTTCCGGGCACGACGGACATTCTGAAATCTAACTAGTCAGAGCTGTTCCAGCCACGAAGGACATTCGGAAAACTAGATAGTCAGAGCTGTTCCGAGAACAAGGGACATTTCACTCGGACTTCCACGTAATGGATTCGCTACCCAAGCGTTCCATTTCGTGTTGATGAGACGTTTTCCACCTTAGTTTACAGACGACATCCTCTCAGCAAGCTTTCGCTTCGGATTACCACATCGTGGATTTACTAGCCAAGCGTTCCGTTTCGTGTTAGTGAGACGTTTTTCCACCTTAGACTACTCTCACTCTTGAGTATAGATACAGACTTTCATCGTAACCATTGCGTGCGACTAAGGTACTTTGTCCAACTTATGTAACGCTCACGAGGTAGGCTACATGTGCTGCCGGCTCAGCACCTTACCTTCATGCATCGAGAGAGAGAGAGAGAGAGAGAGAGAGAGAGAGAGAGAGAGAGAGAGAGAGAGAGAGAGAGAGAGAGAGTAACAGCCAGGTGCTCTCATCCGGGGGATCCCTCATATCCCTCGACCTTCGAACAGGTGTTTGAACTTTGAACTAAGCATGTAGCGTGCTCATCATCTCACCTCCATTTTGCAGCGGGTGAGTATAGGCCCGGCTGTCTCATCCGAGGGTTAACGGCTAAAAGGCGTTTAGCCATATCCCTCAGCAGAGAGCCTTAGAGTAATTGTCCGGACCCAGAATTAGTGGCATCTTGCGCCTGTTTCGGGCTTTAACTCCTATCCTCAGTCTACCTGCAGAGCAGCAGGTTGTGTCTCTCTTGGTCTGGTCCCTATCCCAGGGCCTGCCCGACATGTAGTTGTACTTCAGTCGGCATAGCTCTTGAGGTCATTGAGACACGCAAGCCCCTCTACCAGTGCAAGGTGGAGACACGTCAGAGGGGAACATAGGTTTGATGTGTATAGCATAATATGGGCCTAATCGATTCACACATATATCCCATCATGCCCCAGCAGCAGTCAAATTATTTCTGAACGGATCTCAAACTGTGCTTATCGAATACCACTGGATCTCAAACTGCCACTTGCGTGTGCTGACATAGTGTGTATGCCCAGCAAAGCAGGAGAAGCAATAGTGGGGTACTACAGCAACAGGAGAAGCAATAGTAGAAGTACTACAGCAACAGTAATAGTGGAATTACTACAGCAACAGAAGAAGCAATAGTGGAAGTAATACAGCAACAGTAATAGTGGAAGTAATACAGCAACAGCAATAGTGGAAGTAATACAGCAACAGCAATAGTGGAAGTAATACAGCAACAAGAGAAGCAATAGTGGAAGTAATACAGCAACAGCAATAGTGGAAGTAATACAGCAACAAGAGAAGCAATAGTGGAGTAATACAGCAACAGGAGAACCAATAGTGGAAGTAATACAGAAACAGCAATAGTGGAAGTAATACAGCAACAGGAGAAGCAATAGTGGAAGTAATACATCAGCAATAGTGGAAGTAATACAGCAATAGTGGAAGTAATACATCAACAGCAATAGTGGAAGTAATACAGCAACAGCAATAATGGAAATAATACAGCAGCAATAGAAGCAATAGTGGAAATAATACAGCAACAGGAGAAGGAATAGTGGAAGTAATACAGCAACAGGAGAAGCAATAGTGTAAGTAATACAGCAACAGGAGAAGCAATAGTGGAAGTAATACAGCAACAGTAATAGTGGAAGTAATACAGCAACAGGAGAAGCAATAGTGGAAGTAATACAGCAACAGATATAGTGGAAGTAATACAGCAACAGCAATAGTGGAAGTAATACAGCAACAGCAATAGTGGAATTACTACAGCAACAAGAGAAGCAATAGTGGAAGTAATACAGCAACAGGATAAGCAATAGTGGAAGTAATACAGCAACAGGAGAAGCAATTGTGGAAGTAATACAGCAACAGGAGAAGCAATAGTGGAATTACTACAGCAACAGGAGAAGCAATAGTGGAAGTAATACAGCAACAGGAGAAGCAATAGTGGAATTACTACAGCAACAGGAGAAGCAATAGTGGAAGTAATACAGCAACAGGAGAAGCAATAGTGGAATTACTACAGCAATAGGAGAAGCAATAGTGGAATTACTACAGCAACAGGAGAAACAATAGTGGAAGTAATACAGCAACGGTAGAAGCGATAGTGGAAGTACTACAGCAACGGGAGAAGCGATAGTGAAAGTACTACAGCAACAGGAAAAGCAATAGTGGAAGTAATACAGCAACAGCAATAGTTGAAGTAATACAGCAACAGGAGAAGCAATAGTGGAATCACTACAACAACAGGAGAAGCAATAGTGGAAGTAATACAGCAACAGGAGAAGCAATAGTATACGTAATACAGCAACAGCAATAGTTGAAGTAATACAGCAACGGGAGAAGCAATAGTGCAAGTACTACAGCAACAGGAGCAACAATAGTGAAGGTACTACAGCAACAGTAACACCGATGACACATATGTACCGCAGCAATGTTTTGAAACGATATATCCATTCTGGCAACCTTGCCCTACTTAGACTTTCTGCAACGTAGATTTGTCTTTGTTTTCGAGTACTAATTGTTTAATGAACCGAGAATAAACGTGCTGCACATCAGAAGATGTACTTTCTGCGTGGCTATTTTGTCTTTGATCCTAATTATTCCTAGATTGATACTTTAAACGACCCACACCATTCACATTAGGGACAGCCGTATAAATACAATTAGATTTATCTTGCCTTACGTGAAACCTACTTGAGGTAAGTAGTTTAACTTGTCCTTTCCATTGTTCACGAATCAGCATTATTGATATTACATTTAGATTCTAAAGTGGCGAAATAGACGTGGCAAAGTGTGGCTAGTGGAACCTTCTGTAGTGGTGGAACCCACCAAACAAAGAGTGGCTAGTGGAAGCTTCTAAAATGGTGGAACAGACGTGGCAAAGAGTGGCTAGTGGAAGCTTCTTCGTCCTCTTCTTCTACGTTCCTCCGGCGCGTGTTTTCCTACGTAAATGCGTTTGCCAAGTTTATTTGCGCCCTTATGCCGACACATCCGTCTTCTGCGGGTAGGGTGTTTGTTGACCGGGTTAACCTTCCAGGGTGCTCCCAAGGACATTCCACTCTCTCTCGGACGTTTTTGAGTTGTGCAAAGTTTATTTGCGCCCTTAGGCCGACACATCTGACTTCTGCGGGTGCTTGTTGACTGGGTTAACCCTCCCGCGTCTTTCGAGGGACATTCGGCCCTCACGTTGTGGTGACGTCCACATCCTAGCTGGTCAAGTTAGAACGGCCAAAGACATCACGATCAACCCTCAAGGGAAGGCAAGGGCAGACCATAGGCATTCCCCGCCATCCAAGGAGGTTTCCATAATTGCAGAGCCGACACATAGCGCTCTGGTACTGGGCTCTATTGGAATTGTCTCGTCCTGCGTATGACTGCTTCACTTCCTCACTTACGTATAATGGGCATGTCGTTCGCTACTAGCCGCTCCCCACGCAAACCAGTTACAGTCGGTCTGCAGACGACATCCTCTCATCAACGTTCAACTAAATGCAGAATCTGCCGACTCAGCATCTCACCTCCATTCAGCAGAGGGTGAGTTACGGCCAGGCCCTCACATCCGGGGGATATTGACTTAGAGGCGTTCAGCCATATCCCTCAGCTGAGAGCCGTAGAACAAGTGTCTGGACCAAGAATGTGGTGGCATCTTGCAAATGATTCGGACTTTAAATGCAAAGGATTTGCTAGCCAAGGTATATTCCATTTCTCTTCCTTTGTCAGTGGGGTGGCTAGTCGGCGTCGTTTATGGCCAGAACTACTACGGTATCTGATCATCTTCGCGCCTCTGACTTTTATTCTTAATTAATGAAAACATTCTTGACAAATGCTTTCGCGGTAGCTTGTCTTGCGGCGATCCAAGAATTTCACCTCTAACGCCGCAATACGAACGCCCCCGTTTGTCCCTGTTAATCGTTGCCTCCCGTTCTGAAAACCAACAAAATAGAATCGATGTCATATTCCATTAATCCATGCACCATTATCCAGGCATACTAGGCCTGCTGTGAACACTCTATTTTTTATTTCAAAGTAAACGCGCCGGCAACCCGGGAAGCTCAACGAAGAGCACCAACGGGAGAGAGCCGGCAGACAGTAGAACAGGAACAACGGGCAGTGAACCGGCGCGAGTCGGACTGCCACGTGCACCTGAGATCCAACTGCGAGCTTTTTAACTGCGACAACTTTAATGTACGCTATTGGAGCTGGTGTAACAAGTGGGAACGCCTCGCCCCGTGAAGGGCAACAACGATTGGTTTTAAACTAATAAAAGCACCCTAAAAGGGCCGGAGATTGGTAAGCAAATATTAGCTCTAGAATTGCCAGTTATCCAAGTAGGATCGTGTCAATGAGCCATACACGGTTTCACCGTGAGACAGTGTGAACTTAGATATGCATGGCGTAATCTTTGAGACAAGCATATGACTACTGGCAGAATCAACCAGATATCTATCACACAGACGGACTATTCACGCACACTCATGCCAAGAGTAGCAATCGCTCAGCGCACTCCCTCAGTACTCAGTGATACATGCAAAACCACTGGACGCCTTTCCGACGAGCTTTCAAGCTACGCCAGGCAGGACTAACCGTAAGGTTATGCCAGCTTACTGACTGCAGCCCCATTACTCATCGAAAGAGGGTGGGCGCTTATCGAAACGAAACGTTATCGAATGGTTGTACAGACATTGCTCCTTTGCCCGCGCACACCACGACTCTGGCTTCACGCTGCGGTCACATTCTCTAAACGCCTGCCTCGTTAACGCGCGTCGGCTGGGAAGTTCCCGAATGGCTGCACCTCACACAGCCATCCGAGAAAACGAACGCCAGACGCGGGACTGATCTTGCGGACCAGACCAGTCCTCACGTGGAAGCTACTGAAGTGATGGAACAGATATGGTAAAGAGGGACTAGTAAAATCTTTTGAAGTGGTGGAACAGACGTTGCAGAGAGTGGCTAGTAGAAGCTTCTTAAGTGGTGGAGTAGACGTTGCATAGTGTGGCTAGTGGAAACTTCTGAAGTGGTGGAAAATACGTGGCAAAGTGTGGCTAATGGAAACGTCTGAAGTGGTGGAATCCACGTCACACAGTGGCTAGTGGAAGCTTCTGAAGTAGTGAAACAGACGTGGCAAAGTGACTTGCTTGCCAGAACAGTGGCCTGGTTCAATGCCTACCTGTTGCATCATTATTTTCTTCCGCAGTGTTCAGCTCTGGGAATCGACTCAGCATTGGCAAAATAAGTACCAGGTAATTTTCAGAACAGTATAAACATCGATGGGAATGAAAGCTGACGAAGAACGGAAATGGTGGCCTCATATAATTATGACGTGGCCTAAAACACATTGTATTCATTATGAACTCAATGAGTATGCTTAGTAAGTTGGAGAAATGAATGTTTCGTGTAGAATGACTGGCCTTTATTCAGAGGTTCCAGATTGTGACAATTGTGTGGATAGTTCGCCCTGGTCATGCGGGAGTGGGGAGGATGATATGTTGCTGATATATTGGCAAGGAATGCACCTCTTGGTGGTAGATTACATATGTACAAGTGAGAAGTGTTTGCACGCTAGGAACCAGCTGGAGAAAACAGTGGAACAGAATGAGCACCCGTATGTTGAGAGAAAGATATGATGGAAGATCGGCAGGGGCTTTGGACGAAATTCAAAACTGAGAGGGAAGACCAGGAGATCTTTCAGTCAGATAGCAGTTGGAACTATCAGTAGTATGACTCTTCGCTGGCTGTTGAAGGAAAGGACGGAGTGGGTGTGGGAATGTCCTGAGTGCAGTGATGTCGTCTCTTAGCTCAACTCAACTCAGCTCTAGAATACAAGTGGGCTTCACGCTCCAACAGCAGTATCTCCGTTGTTCGACCTTAATTATGCAATAGCCGTGTTGTGATCTGTACTAACTTGCCAACGGAGTCTGAGAGGCATCCTGAGCATATCGTGGAAAAACCAAATAACAAACAAACACGTGCTTGAAAGAGCGGATATTACCACAGTGCACTCCCTCCCCAAGCAGAGGCGCAAATTCCAATTCCAATTTAAAAAAAAATATAATATTGAATAAAGATGTCAAGACAAGAACACAATGCTGTAGTCCATCTGACCTGTGTACGGGATGAATCCGTTACCAGGCCATCAACACACCGGAAGTTTAAGAGCGAGTGTTCATATCTATTCGACCTTGCCGACATACAAAGATAAGACAAGAATTCTAGTCAACAGCTGAAGACGTGTGATTGTGAAAAGCTAGCACCGGCTTTAATATAGACCAATCGACATAAAAAAACGTCGCTTAAAAGTCGTCAGAATCGACTTCCGCAGCGCGGAAAACGCCGCACAAAGCACGAACTCCGTAGATCCAGTGACGACCCTCAGGAGTCTCCGAAAAAATACGCCCATGAACAGAAGGATGCGACCAGGAATCGAATCCACAACTTTCGTAGCGCGAGTCAGAAGGCTTGACCACTCCGCCACGGAGACTCCATAGATATAAGATTGTTAAGACAATATCATGCCGGTTACATTTATTTCCTGGGAATTGCCTGGTACCCCTTCTGGGACGAGCCCACTGGGCAGCCCGGGTCAATGAAACAGAAATTCCCGACTAGACAGGGATTTAAACGTAAAACCACCGGGTTGACAGGCATAATAATAGACACAAATCAACTGCATCCATGCAGCAGATAACGGAGAGAAATGCAGGGTCGTGAGCACCAATATAGTTTAGTTTAGTTTAGTCGATGGATCAACATCACGGCACACGGGTGTAACCCATAAGTGCTCCGTTCTACTCCTAGCTCAAGCCTCAATCCGGAGAATCTAAGCTCAGTGCACTAACTCCGTAGCACCGGCGAGGATCCTGAAATACTTTGGGTAGATTTTTAACTCGACATTTTGCCTGGGCAGCACCATTAGCTACTCATTTTCGATTTCCAATTGCCAAGGGACTTTTTACGTGGACAACAATACACACGGGCGTCCGATCTCACTACCCAGAGACCAGGGGAAATTTTGTTATTAGATGTCCACGTGAAAAAATCCCTGCCCTCACCGGGGCTTGAACTCGGAACCACCAGCACTGGAGGCGGACACCATACCTGGAGACCACTCAGCGCCCTGATCGCCAATATAACCCAGAGAAGACTGAGCTCAGATTCAGCAAGCAGTAGTGTTATAATAAGTGTAAGCCTTTATGGGAACTTGTGTAGCCCACTGTCGGTAAAGAGACCATGGATTCGAGTTCGCATTAACGTGAATTGTCTAAACTGACCTTGACTTACAGGTTAATGGATTGGGAGTCTCCGTGACGAAGTCATCAAGCCGTCTGACTTGGGCTTTGAAGGTTGTGGGTTCCATTCCGAGGGTTCCATTTCGGAGACTTCTGGTTGTCGTCACTAGAGCAGCGAAGTCCGTGCTTTGTACGACGCTTTCCGCGCTGCGGAAAGAGACTGAGCCATACGGGATAAAACCCGATGGAATGAAGTCGACCCTGTCGATTTTCAAGGGACATTTTACAGGTTGGTGACGCCACAATAGGCACCAGGAAATGTCCGTAGGAAACAAAGGCGGCAAGGATGATATTGATCGCATCATTCTTGGAGTGCAGATTGGTCTATTTACAAAAAATGTTTAAAATACAAGTGGATTACTTCGTTTTACTGGGGTTTATCCCATTTGTCTCGGTGTCTTTCCGCAGGGCAAACTGCCGAAAGCGTCGCACAAAGCATGAACTCCGTAGCTCCAGTGACGACCCCCAGTAGTCTTCGATACAATTATACTCATGAACCGTATTATTGGGTCCTTAATCGAACCCACACATTCGAAACGCGAGCCAAACATCGTAATAATTCTTCAACTCACCCCATTGATCTGTAAAATATGTGACTCACACCATAGTCACAATACGCCTCAAGGCATGTAATAAAGGAAGGAATATTTTGTTTAGGAACTGGACAACACACTAACCAAAGAACATGCAAAGAATATCATCTGCGGAAAGAAAGTGACACGGTCTTTGTAAAGCAGATGAAAGCGTACATTGATCTGATAAATTTGATGTGAATATTTGATTAGATAAATTAGATGTAAATAGTTGATTAGATAAATGAAATTAAATAGTTGACTATATAAATTTAATGAAATGTAATTAGTCGTTAATTTATAAGCATGTTATGTAGACAAATAAACTTCTTGAGAACAGGCAAACTTCAGGGAAATTGAGAAGGAGTAGACGATGAAATAAGCACCCGTATGGCTTGACCATGTGGTACAATCATGAGGAGAATATACCTCTGCTACAAAACTCTAATATTGGTATGAGATAACCAACGATCATGGCTCCACACTGGTCCGGATGGCGTAAGATAATGATGATGATGATGATGATGATGATGATGATGATGATGATGATGATGAAGTATAATCTCTTTGGTGGAGAAAAGCAATATGTCTCGGTTAATTCTTAAATGTATCAGCTTTATGAGACCAGGTTATCACATGGCCTTCTCCTTCCCCTTCTTTCCTCTTTTGTCACCTATTGTGACATTGACCATCAACCAACTCATTCCTTGACGACCTATCCCTGGTTATCCCATGCAACTCTGTCCATGTCCTTGCCATATTGTTCACTTCTGCTTATTCTTGTCTTCTCCGTGCGTTATTATATCTTCTCTTGTAATTTGTTTTACCCTGTGGTTTTAAGATACAGAACTTTCTAATTATATTATTTTCAGGTTTTCTCAACGTATGTCCTATCCAGCACCATCATGTTTCCCAATCTCTTAGTTCACTGGTATTTGTCTAGTTCTCTCCAAGAGCTTCACATTAGTGATTCTGTCATACCATCTTAGTACGTCTGCTTTGTGCAGGCACCAGTTAATGCATTTCTGTAGTTATTTTGTAATCGTTTTAATCATTCAAGTTTTAATCATTCAGTTTTATTCATTCTGGTTTCAGTCTGTCTTTGTTTATCTTTCTTGTTTCAGTCGTCATAGTGTCTTCCTGGTAGGATTATTACTCGGTGTTGCCTTTATGAGATCGAGTGGTCACTGGGCAGTACTGGTCCGACATAGGAAGCCTACTAGTACTGAGAATTGAACCTAGATAACTGTGTAATATGTAGTACACGAGGTAGTCATTATGCCATCACGGCTCCAGGGTCAAAATAGACTCATAAAATGGAGACCTAAAATCAGGACGATGAAAACAACCGACCGCTCAACATATTATGCCCTTTACTGTATATATGCCGGTCTCTCTAGCCTAGGGGTTACAAAACTTTCTCTCCCTAATCTTTATTTATCACGCAGAGTCTCGTAACGGGGCGAGAGCTGGGAGCGGTTCGACCCCAACTGGTGACTTGTGGGATAACTGAGCCGGCCGCTCAGAAAGCAATGGCAAACTACTGAGCGTAATCTTGCCAAGAAATCAACAGACAGCTGAAAGATGCTGCTGTTGACAGCGATGTCCTGTAAAGGATATGCTAAAAAAAAAAAAAAAAAAACTGTATATATGCCGACACCGCGGCAAAGTATTTACAGACGCAATTCGTAATCTCACATATTCACGTTCGCAACACAGCTGCGGACGATTTGGCAGCAGGCCGCCGTGCGTCAGTTTTGTTGCGAAATGGTATGTGTGCCGGTCGTTCGGAAAGCAATTACAAACTACTGAATGTAAACTTGCCAAAGAAATCATAAACAGCCAAAAATACTGGGGTTGACTGTGACGTCCTGTAAAGGATACGCAACTAACTTTAACTGTAAATATGCGAAAACCAAACGTTTCATAATTGTACCACAAATAATTAGAAGTCGACTATGATTTACTAGAACATGATTACAGGTAGCAAAATGAAAGTTGCGGCTAAAGCTTTCATCTGTATAATTGTACAACAGTCTCACGGCCAAACGTTGAGTGGTCAGGTTTCTTCATCGTCTAGAATCCACAGTGGCAGCGCGTAAATGCACTACTCTCGTAATCACATTCGACATGTATCTGAATGCTGTTTCTATATATTCAGGTGAACGGTAAAGCGGCTGGGAATCATGTTTCTAGCTGGACTATTTTACCTACTGACAGGTTTGGGTCTGCCACCGTGCAACAAGGAGCTGGTGTTGATATTCTTTGATCGAGTTGACGCAGACAACAATTACAAAGTTGACCATTACGAGGCTGAAACACATTTAGATGTAAATATTACATTTGTCTACAAATCAGCGACATTGTTATGTTATCCACCAACTTATCTGCATTATCATCACAACGTGTCATGCCTATAAGCGTTGGCTGTCATGGTTCCCCATCCTACATAATTACCAGTCGTGAATCTGCTGTGTTCTTGTCTCGATTATACCATGTGCCAAGACATCTAGATATTATTTTTATTTTTATTTTTGCCGTTCGTTCTCTTTGAACTCAAACGTAGCCCATACACGTGCTACTACTTCTAGTGCAAGGACTGATTTTTGTGTGGATTCTCTTTCTCTGTTACCAGTGTCCCTCGCCATCAGGCAAATAAACTCCAACTTCCGAGGTACTGTCGCTTGTAGTCTCGGGGGGGGGGGGGGGGGGGCAGTAGAATCAACACGCACACTTCAACTTCCCTTTTTCCAATGTTGGGATTATTGCCAGACCTTTGTCTACACACCCCCCGTTCTAGTCTTCTATTCACGATCTCTCTCTATATTATCGTAATGCCTTACTCCTCTTCACTTTCCTTCAGAACATACCCACACAACATTGTCCTCCAATAAATACTAACAATATTTATTGAATAAAAGTGTCATGGATGTGTATAGAGTGTATGTAAAGACGTTGTTGGTGTGTTCTATCGTGTAGGTGAGATAAGAGTGACACTCTAAGACACAGTCCTCATTGTTCTCATCACACAACGGCATGTATTGTCACCACAGCACAGAATTGGATTGAGCTCACCCAGGGTAGTGTCTCACCGAATGATGTTGCTGACTTCACCATATCCTTGATAACGTTAGAATTAAACAGTTAGTTCACCACTGCGTGTTTTTAGTAGATAAGGTCTTTCCTTGTGAAATATCCAATCACATGAACAACATGATATTCCAGGTAATGTTTATACCTCCTATATCATTGAATGACTTATCGTCTCTATATGGATGCATAAGTCCAACAAACACTGTCTATCTAATATCACTGATTCACTGTGTTCATTTTCTTAGTTACTGTTCTGTTTATCCAATAATAAATTCTGACCTTACAGCCTCTTCATTTGAAAGATAGTTCTTTTGAACAATATTGAGCTTCCGGTCTATGTTTAGTTGCACTTTATTCTGCTGCAAGTCTCTTGGCCAGACTGCCTTATATGTATCCGTTAATTATAGACTTGCTGACATGTATGTATGATATCCGACTTCAATCTGGCCGATATTTATCACGGCATCAGACTAAGGTCCTTTCTTTCTTTTCAGGAGTGTTGTTATTGCTTTATTCCTTGGAACCTGGTGAATATACAATATCAAGTGCTATCAACCTAACTCAAACTCATTAGAGGTGAGAGTAGACTTATGGCCGTTATCAGTTATTAACTTCTATATATTCAGAGAATTGACCTCTGACATAAGACATAGGAGTTATACACATAACCTAAGACTAGGTAAAAAAAGGAAATGTCATAGGATAGCTCAGAAATCCCAGTAACCATCTATACTAGAATCTCCTATCCTCTATTATACTAGTACTCATACTATCGAGTGCCCTGACACCTTACTCAATCCACTAAGTCACTTCTCAGCTAAATTCGGCCGACACTCATAACGGCCATAAGCCTACTCTCACCTCTAATGAGTTTGAGTTCGGTTGATAGCACTTGATATTGTATATTCACCATGTTCCAAGGAATAAAACATTAACAACACTCCTGAAAAGAAAGAAAGGACCTTAGTCTGATGCCGTGATAAATATCGGCCAGATTGAAGTCGGATATCATACATACATGTCAGCAAGTCTATAATTAACGGGTACATATAAGGCAGTCTGGCCAAGAGACTTACAGCAGAATAAAGTGCAACTAAACATAGATCGGAAGCTCAATATTGTTCAAAAGAACTATATTTCAAATGAAGAGGCTGTAAGGTCAGAGTTTATTATTGGATAAACAGAACAGTAACTAAGAAAATGAACACAGTGAATCAGTGATATTAGATAGACAGTGTTTGTTGGACTTATGCATCCATATAGAGACGATAAGTCATTCAATGATATAGGAGGTATAAACATTACCTGGAATATCATGTTGTTCATGTGATTGGATATTTCACAAGGAAAGACATTATCTACTAAAAACACGCAGTGGTGAACTAACTGTTTAATTCTAACGTTATCAAGGATATGGTGAAGTCAGCAACATCATTCGGAGAGACACTACCTGGGTGAGCTCAATCCAATTCTGTGCTGTGGTGACAATACATGCCGTTGTGTGATGAGAACAATGAGGACTGTGTCTTAGAGTGTCACTCTTATCTCACCTACACGATAGAACACACCAACAACATCTTTACATACACTCTATACACATCCATGACACTTTTATTAAATAAATAATGTTAGTATTTATTGGAGGACAATGTTGTGTGGGTATGTTCTGAAGGAAAGTGAAGAGGAGTAAGGCCTTTCGATAATAGAGAGAGAGAGAGAGAGAGAGAGAGAGAGAGAGAGAGAGAGAGAGAGAGAGAGAGAGAGAGAGAGAGAGAGAGAGTGAATAGAAGACTAGAACGGGGGGTGTGTAGACAAAGGTCTGGCATGATCCCAACATTGGAAAAAGGGGAGGTGAAGTGTGCTTGTTGATTCTACTCCCCCCCCCCTCGAGACGACAAGCGATTTTAATGGGGGCTCGTCCGGGATATAGGTATATAGCGACTTTAAATGTGAGCATGTCCATGGGATATATGGTGATATTGCATTAATATATATGGGCTACATTACATTGTTGTTTGGGACATTATTGCCGGGAAAGTATAGATCCAGATAAGGTGAATGGGGATAGGTGTTAAGACACATTACATACCTGTTCACACTTTACACGTCTACATAAGTCTTAGTCCTAAATCTCCTCTTGTCGTTGAGAGATTGTGTTGTGGTGTACTGTGTGGTGTCATAGATATATATATATATATATATAGACATAGAGATAATATATATATATATATATATATATATATATATATATATATATATATATATATATATATATATATATATATATATATAGTAATTTTATATAGTGAGTATTACATGTTAAACAAATAGGGGGACAGCACACATCCTTGACGGACTCCTTGCTTGATGTCAAATCAATCTGATGACTCGCCATCTATTTTAACCGCTGTTTGTTCATTTAAATAGTGCATTTTTATGAGTTGTATTACATGTGATGGAAAGCTCATATTCCCCATGATTTCCCAAAGTTTCTGATGTTGTACACAGTCAAATACCTTTGAATAATCCACAAAACATGAGAACATGTTTACATTAAATTCTCTGCACTTCTCTATTATTAAACGCATGTTGAGTATGTGATCTCTTGTTCCTCATCCACGTCTAAATCCAGCTTGAACCACGTTAATTTCTTCATCCATTTTCTTATGAAGTCTTTATATTATGCGTTTTAGTAGATTTCTACTAATCAGGGCAACAGTTCTATTGTCGCTGCATAATTTCAGGTTGCCCTTTATTGGAATTGGAATGAAGATATTTCTCTTCCAATCTTTTGGGTATATACCATATTTCGATATCTTTGTACATAATGAGTGATAGATTTTAACGCTATCTTCTCCCGCTTTAATACGTTCAGCTGGTATCTCATCACATACATGTGATTTACCATTCTTCAGGTTCTTTATTGCCCATGCAATTTCATCTAATGAGGGTTCAGGTTCAGTCTCTGCTGTCATTGGTTCATGAATCTTATTAATATCCTCACTGTCATTCATATCATACATTCCACTGCAGTATTCTTGCCATCTTTCTAGTCAGTTTGATTAAAGTTTTGACTTCGCGTCCTTGACTTAGGGATGTTAATTACAAGTAACTGTCACATGATACTGACAGGTTAACGATCCCATGATATAACAAAACATAAAATGGCTTATATTACACGAAGATGGAAGGTTATTGACCTTTAGATCAATAAAACCAGCGATTGCTTATTGACTCCAAGATCAAAACAGATATCGCGTGTTTGTTGGAGGATAGACGACGGAAAAACGGCGTTCTCAAAATCTTTGAACACCGGCAAATCGCGATAAAGTAATTTCACAAACCTTTGATGTGGGAAAACGAAAGACGATCAGAGGAGGTTTGAAAAAAAGGAGATGTGTGGCCGTGGTGCCGAGAAACGAGTGGATAATCATTGATGTCCCGAAATGACCGTGTATCAAAGGAGAATTTCGGTTGTTGTTGTATAGATAAAAAAAACTGGTGTGGAGGACAGGGGAATAGTTGGTGGAATATGCCATTGAAATTGTACGGAGCCAGAGTATAAATAGTCTGGATATTATAGTGAATTTAGTGTGTGCTACAAGTCTTCCCCGAGAGACAGTGAGGATTTATTCTTGAGCTATTATGAAAAGGGATATACAATGTTTCAAGTTGGATGAAACCGACGAGCAGTTGTATTGATGTACAATAGAATTCCCGATTCAGCCAAGGATAGTTATAAGGTAGTTGTGGTGTAGAGTAGAACTCTAGCATAGTGTATGTTAGTGTGTAACCGTAATATCGAGTGTCGGCACTCGGCACACATGCTATTGTTTCTAGTGCACTGGGCTGTTTGTGTGTGTGGATTAGCTTTACCTATTACCAGTGCCCCTCACAATCAGGCGAATCCAATCTGACTTCACAGGTACTTGTAATTTACGTCTCCAAGTCAAAGACGAGAAGTCAACATTTTAGTCCAAATGAATGGTGTAGGGGTTGAACCCGCTACCTCGGCAGCAGCATACAGGATGTTTACAAACAAGCGCTCTTATCCATTCGGCCACGCTGACCTCCCAGTCAATAATAATATAATAGTAGAAATTTGGTTACAGTATGACTTGGCAGAGGGACCTTTGTTAGATATACTTAAGGTGCTCAAGTAAGGAAAAGAAGAAGAAGAAGAAGAAGAAGAAGAAGAAGAAGAAGAAGAAGAAGAAGAAGAAGAAAAACAACAACAACAACAACAACAACAACAACAACAACAACAACAACAAGACGAAGAAGAATAAACGTTGGAGAAGAAAGAGAAAGATCTTTGATTCTGCTTAACATTCTAGATAATATGCATTGTTTAAAAAGAAAACAACAACTGTCATTTACTGCCTATAGTACTTTGAGGTGTAGGACAGGGGGGTCTTGAGCCTGAGGAATTAAGGCCGCCTGGTTAGTGCAGTCGCCACGAAATGTGCAGGTTATAATTTTTTTTTGCCCGGGACAGAAAAAAATCCACACCTTACCGAGGATTCAAACCCGGGTCTCACGATTGAGAGCCCGGCATTCTAGTCACTCGGCCAGCCGCTTTGTATTGAACTTCTGTGGTGAATTAGTTCTGTTGATATGCTTGTGTTGTACCTTTATCTTGTGACTAGAAATACGACACCAACCATGACAAGCACGTGACCCTAGCTGAAGCCATGGCAAGAGTTGGAGTTGTGGATCCGGACCTCAAAGGTGCAGTTTAGTGCAGTAATGTATAACTTGTTTTAGGTGTGCAAACTTTAGTGTCCATCTAGAACAGTGGTTCTCAACCTTTTTTGGCCCGTGCCCCCCTTCACCATATTTTCAGAACGTCATTCCTCCCCCCCCCCTTCTATAAAAAATTTGGCCCGTGCCCCCCTTCACCGTATTTTCAGAACGTCATCCCCCCCCCCCCCCCCTTTCATATTTCCTATTTAAAAATCCCCCCACCCCTACACACTATATGTAAAAATGGAAGGTAAATTTAATAGCATACACTAAAACAAGTCTAGACATCCACATAAAACATTATCTGTGGGTCTACTTTATAAAATGAATTTTAGAAGGATGAGACGTACATAACTGTAAAGTATGAAGGGAAAAACAATATCAAGTAATCAGTTCTTGTATTAACGCGATCTTGAAATGGTCTTAATTCCCCCTGGAAACCCTAAGATTCCCCCCTGGGGGGGGGGGGATCCCCACCGGTTGAGAACCACTGATCTAGCACATAAGATCATTAGAGCGTTGAATAGAACCGACATTACAGCATTCGGAACATTCCCATGCTTGCTTCGTCCTCGTCTTGGTCAGTGAAGAGTGCCAATACTGATGGTACTTGTAGCAGTCTGATTATGTGACCGTCTGAGCTTTCTTCGGAGTCCTGGATGACGACCAGATCCTCTAGTCACTCCCGGCAGCACCATTCTCCCCGTGATGATCTGCCCGTTCTTCTGTACTGTATACACGATCCCAAAGGGCCCAGACCACATCTACCTTATCATGAACCAATATCCCACCCAGCGCATTAGACCCAGCCAGTCCAACCCCTCCTCCTTTCCCAACACACCCACATGTCCTGGGGGAGGGGGATCCAACAAATGCTCTCTATGTTTAATTGTTGCACTCTACCCGAAGCATGCTTGTCTTCACTTTGCTCACCATACTTTGTGAGTCCGTTACAATCACAACTTGCATGTAATATCTGTTCTCCAGCCATCCACTGTGACTTCCCCCACGTCCAGTCTAAGACTAGATGTTGTGGTATCTCTTGCATCAAACACCGTTCACCAACCTTCACCACAAACCCCCAAGCATTTCTTTTATTTCTTAGCACATAACCATCCATGTAGATGATTACGTCACCTGGTATCGAATTGTGGTGTATCATTTGATGGGAGATGACTTTAAGAGATTAGAACAAGATTCGCCTTGGAGAAGGTATCCCACTGCAAGATGGAAAACATTCTGACCCATAAAAAATTGTCATTTGCAGCGAGAAAACGAGTGTTGAAATGTTACACAGAACCTGTACACTTGTACGGATGTAAAGCGTGGAATATGAGCAGACAAGCTGAAAAATACCTAATGGCTGTGGAAATCTGGTTTCTGAGGAACACGCAAAGAATACCATGGACTGACAGAAAATCAAATGACAAAATCATACAAGAAACAAATGAAAGCCGTAAAACGATTAGAGATATTAGATGTAGACAGTCACAATTATTTTTGTGTGGAGAGGTTATTAGAAGAAACAAATTGCAGACATTGGTGACAATTGACAAGGTCGAGGGGAAGAGAAGAAGAGTAAAGTAGATAAGTAACTACCTGGATGGTTTAGTCATGTAGTATGGTCGAGACAACAACACAGAGCTGATCCACGACTGTGGTTATCGTGTGAGATGGCGAAACATCACCGCCTACGCTTGTCGGACTGTCCCGTGATGATGGTGATGATTTATTGCACACGCAGTAATGATACACGTAGTGCATGATACACATAGTATATGGTACAAGTAGTGCATGATACACGTAGTACATGATACACGTAGCATATGATACACGTAGTACATAATACATGTAGTACATGATACACGTAGTGCATGATACACGTAGTGCACCATACACGCAGTAAATGGTACGCACAGTAATGATGCAGTTAGTACATGAAAAACGTAGTGCGTGATACACGTCGTACATGATATATGTAGTGCGTGATACACGTCGTACATGATATATGTAGTGCGTGGGGGGTACGGGGTGTCAGGCATTGGTAGCACCTTTGGTAAGGATGGCTCTCATGTCCTTTCAGGACCCATCCCCCACTGGTCCAAGTCTGACACCCAGCTCGTGCCTGTGGCTCCTAGTAGCTGTCAGCATGCGATAGCGGCCACCCCCCGGGCAACAGCTGTGAGAGGCTGGCTAAACCAGGCATGGGTATCCGATTTGGTGTCAAACCAAGAGGTAAACTAGGGTATGCCTACCCAGCATGTGAAGACAGGATTCGGCAGACTGCGCGGAAGAAATCATTCCTGATTCAACGGGCAAGACGGCGTTTACCTGCAAAGCGTTGTGGAACGTAATGAGCACGGCAAGGCACGTAGAGCGCCCTGGTCATCCACTGCACCTGTATTCGTCTCCAATCGTCTCGACTTGTCTTGCCACTGGACTCAGATGGACTCAGGCGAGAGAGTGAGGTCGACGAATTGCGCAACTCTTCCTCACTTTAATCCAAGTCATCGCGCAAGTCATTCTTCATCCAACGTCACATATCACCTTCAAGCCCTGTGGCGATGGGCGAGCGGCAAAGCGGCAGGCGTGGGTACGCTGGCAGCCGTAGTCGCAGACCTGCACACAGGCGGCTCAGGCCATATGGTCGTCTTCTACTGACCGGAGCAGCAGTGGGATTCGGCAGCCCCCTGAGCGACTGAGCAGCCCTCTATAGGAACACACTGCTCACCTCCATAGCATGAGGAAGGGGCTAGAAAAGGTGCCCTAAACATTGTCTGCTTCATCACTACCTAACCAGCTAGCCGCGGTTGGTGGGTACCCTTAACTGCGGTCGACATACAAAGAAAGATAAAACAAGCAAAGCTAAAAGAGTAAACCATATTCCCTTAACAATTGGAACTTGGAATGTACGCACCCTACTTGACAGAGACGGCGCGTCGGGTCCAGAGAGACGAACAGCACTGATTGGGAGAGAGCTGGGCAGGTACAACATCGACATTGCAGCCTTGAGCGAGACACGACTTGCAGAAGAAGGCCAAATCTGTGAAATTGGTGCCGGCTACACATTTTTCTGGAGTGGAAGGAAAAGCGTGGAAAGACGCCAATCTGGGATTTGCCATTAAGTCGGCCCTGGTCGGCAAATTAGCTGGATTTCCAAAGGCTATAAACGACAGGCTCATGACCATGAAGTTGCCTCTGCTGAATGGAAGGAAGCACGCAACCATTGTGAGTGTCTACGCACCAACTATGACCAACGAAGATGATGTCAAGAACAAGTTCTATGAGGACCTGCACAGTGTATTAACATCTGTTCCCAAAGGAGACAAACTCATACTCCTTGGGGATTTCAATGCCAGAGTAGGCACGGACACCACCTCTTGGAGTGGCATTATTGGAAAGCATGGAGTCGGAAATTGTAACAGCAATGGACTCCGCCTCCTTCAGACATGTGCCGAACATGATCTCGTGATTACGAACACAATTTTCCGCCTCCCCATGAGAAATAGGACATCGTGGATGCACCCTCGCTCGAAACACTGGCACCTCATTGACTATGTCATCGTCAGGAGGAGTGACAGACAAGACGTTCGAGTGACAAAATCCATGTGTGGTGCCGAATGTTGGACAGACCATCGTCTCATTGTCTCGAAAATGAACATCCACATCAGGCCACCACGGCGTCCTCAAGGGGCGAAAATGCAAACAAAGCTAAATGTCACCCGCCTAAACAGCAAGAAAATGCAGCAGTCGTTTGAAAATATGCTGGAAGACCGCCTCAAGCACAATGCTGAAGCTAAACAGGATACAGAAACAGAATGGAGAGCCCTAAAGGACACAATTTACAACACTGCTATGGAAATCCTGGGTCCAGCCCCCCGAAAGCATAAAGACTGGTTTGATGAAAATTCCGAAGACATCAACCAATTGCTGGCCGAGAAACATCTTCTCCTCAAGGCACATTTGAATGACCCAAAGTCAACATCAAAAAAAGATGCTTTCAAGAACATTCAGAGAGTAGTGCAGCAGAAACTTCGGCACATGCGGGACTCCTGGCTGAGCAGCAAAGCTGATGAAATTCAGGGCTTTGCTGACAGACATGATATGAAAAACTTCTACGACTCACTGAAAGCGGTCTATGGTCCTTCATCACCAGGCATAGTTCCCCTCCTCAGTGCAGACGGGGGAACATTGGTCACCGATAAGAAAGAAATCCTCCAACGCTGGGCAGAGCATTTCAGCAAAATCTTAAATGCAACTTCCTTCTTCGATGATGAAACCATCAACTGCCTTCCTCAAGTTCCCACCAATGAGACACTTGGTGACCTGCCAACCATAGTGGAAATAAACAAAGCCATCCAGCAACTCTCCAGCGGCAAGGCACCTGGTCCTGACTCCATCCCAGCAGAGATATACAAGGCAGGTGGGCCGGTCCTAACAGAGCAGCTTCACCAAGTCTTCACAAACATATGGATGAACGAGACCATGCCACAAGATTTTAAGGATGCGTCAATAGTACACCTTTACAAACGTAAAGGAAACCGCCAATCCTGTGACAACCACCGAGGCATCTCCTTGCTTTCAATTGCAGGGAAGATACTCGCCAGAATTCTTCTCAATCGCCTCACAGCCCATCTCGATCAAGGTCTTCTTCCTGAGAGTCAATGTGGCTTCAGAAAAGAACGTGGAACTGTTGACATGATTTTCGCTGCAAGGCAGCTGCAAGAGAAATGTCAGGAACAGAACTGCGAAATGTTCTCCACTTTCATTGACCTTACCAAGGCTTTTGATACAGTCAGCAGAGATGGATTGTGGAAGATTATGGCAAAATATGGCTGTCCACGAAAGTTTGTCCAAATAGTGCGGCTATTTCATGACGGCATGCAGGCAAGAGTACAGGAAAATGGTGAACTGTCTGAACCCTTTCCTGTCACCAATGGAGTGAAGCAAGGATGTGTCCTGGCACCAACACTGTTCAGCCTCATGTTTTCAGCCATGCTGATGAATGCCTTCGAGAACGACGACATTGGAATAGACATCAACTACCGTATGGATGGAAAGTTATTCAATCTCAGAAGGCTGAAAGCTAAAACCAAAATTGACAGCGGCACCGTCAGAGAGCTCCTGTTTGCTGATGATTGCGCTCTATACGCCAACTGAGGCGGACATGCAACATAATGTTTCAGCTTTCTCACATGCCTGTGCCAAATTTGGGCTCAATATCAACTTGGAGAAGACTGTAGTTATGTACCAGCCAGCTCCAGGGAATAATCACACTGTGCCGAATATCAAAGTGAATGATCATAGACTAAGTGTTGTGGACAAATTCACCTATCTTGGCAGCACTGTGTCACAAGCTGCCACAATCGATGACGAAGTGAATGCAAGAATCTCCAAGGCCAGTGCAGCCTTTGGCAGACTGTACAAGAATGTATGGGACAGAACTGGAATAAGCCTGCAAACAAGGCTAAAAGTCTACAAAGCAGTTGTATTATCCACACTGCTATATGCTTGTGAAACCTGGACTGTTTATCAGCGACACGCTAGGAAATTAAACCACTTCCACACAGTCCGCCTAAGGAAGCTACTGAAGATTAAATGGCAAGACAAGATTCCAGACACTGAAGTCCTAGAAAGAACATCCATGCCCAGTATCCACACTCTACTGATGAAGAATCAGATTCGCTGGGCTGGTCACATGACCCGCATGCCAGATCACAGGCTCCCTAAACGAATTTTCTACAGCGAACTGCGTTGTGGTAAACGCTCCCAAGGTGGCCAGAGGAAACGTTTTAAAGACACTCTGAAAATTTCACTGAATGCTTTTGGAATTCATCATGACACCTGGGAGGCTGCAGCCAGAGACCGAAATTCGTGGCGTGCATCATTGCGCAAAGGTGCAGTCATATGTGAGGCAACCAGGACTGCAAGAGCTGTGAAGAAAAGGCAGGACAGAAAAACCACTGCAGGAAATCCTCCTCCAGAGACGTCAAGCATTCTTTGCCCACATTGTCAAAGAACATTTCGAGCCAAAATAGGCCTTATCAGCCATCTTAGAACCCACGGCTCCACACCTTCAACCCCACTGGATGAAATGAATGGTCATCATCATTCTTGATGGACAAACAACAACAACAACAGATGTAGTGCGTGATACACGTAGTACACGGTACACGTAGTACACGATACATGTAGTACATGATACACGTAGTCCATGATACATGTAGTAAATGCAGTAAAAAAATGGGGGGGGGCCTTAGTGGTCTCGAGGTATGGTGTCCGCCTCGAGTGCTGGAGGTCCCGGGTTCAGGTCCCGGTGAGGACCGGGATTTATTTAAAAGATCCACCTTGACTTCCAGTAATAAAATTTCCCCTGGTCTCTGGGTAGTGAGATCGGACGCCTGTGTGTATTGTTGCGCACGTAAAAAATCCCTTGGCAGTTGGAAATCGAAAAAGAGTAGCCTAACGGCGCTGCCAGGGCAAAAATTTCGAGTTAAAATTTTACCCAAGGTATCTCAGGATCATCGCCGATGCAACGGAGTTCGTGCATTGAGCTGAGTTTCTCCAGACTCAGGTTTGAGTTAGGAGGAAAACGGAGCACTTATGGGTTAAACCGTGTGCCGCGATGTTGATCCAACGACTAAACGACTAAACTATACGACTAAACACGTATTAAATGGTACTCACAGTAATGATACACGAAGTGCACCATACACGTAGTAAATGATACACGTCGTACATGATACACGTAGAACATGATAGACGTAGCACATGATAGACGTAGCACATGATGTAATTAGTCATGATATACATAGTTCACGATACATAAAGTACATGATACACATAGTACATGGTATACATATTACATGATATACATTGTACTTGATACACATAGTGCTTTGTATACATTGTACATGATACACATAGTACATGGTATACATAGTACATGATATACATAGTACATGATACACATAGTACATGGTATACATAGTACATGGTATAGATAGTGTACATGGCATAAATAGTACATGGTGTACATATTACATAGTATACATAGTACATGGTGTACATAGTTCATAGTATACATATAGTATATAGTATATATAGTACATGGTATATATAGTACATGGTGTACATAGTACATGGTGTACATAGTACATGGAATACATAGTACATGGTATACATAGTACATGGTGTACATAGTACTTGGTGTACATAGTACATGGTATACATAGTACATGGTATACATATAGTATATGGTATACATAGTACATGGTATTCAAATAGTACATGGTAGATATTTAGTACATGGTATACATATAGTACATGGTATACATATAGTACATGGTATACGGTATACATAGTACATGGTATACATAGTACATGGTATACATAGTACATGGTATACATATAGTACTTTGTATACATATAGTACATGGTATACACAGTACATGGTATACGTAGTAAATGGTGTACTTATAGTACAGGTATACATATAGTACATGGTATACATATTACAAGTCCTTCAAGAAACAAATGAAGATCGTAAACTGATTAGAGACATTAGACGCAGACATTCAAACTTTTTGGGCATGTTATGAGAAGAAATGGATTGGAGAACTTGGTGACAACTGGAAAGATCGAGGGGAACAGACCAAGGGGAAGACCTAGAAAGAAATATCTGGATGGCTTGGCCTCTTGGCATGGTCGAGACAGAAACACGGAGCTGATCCACGACTCTAGTGATCGAGTGTGATGGCAAAACATGACCGCCCACGCTTACCGGCATGGCACATGATGGATGGATGGATACATATTACATGGTATACATAGTACATGGTATACATAGTACATAGTGTACATATAATACATGGTATAAATATAATGCATGATATACATATAGTACATTTTATACATAGGACATGGTATACATATAGTACATGGTGTACATAGTACATGGTATACATATGCATAGTACATAGTAAACATATAGTACATTGTATACATAGTACATGGTATACATATAGTACATGATACAGGTAGGACAAGGTATACATAGTACATGGTATACATATAGTACATGATACACATATTACGTGATATATAGAGTACATGGTATACATATAGTACATTGTATACATAGTATATTGTATACATAGTACATGCTGTACATAGTATATTGTATACATAGTACACGGTATACATAGTACATGGTATACATATAGTGTATGGTATACATAGTACATGGTATTCAAATAGTACATGGTATACATATAGTACATGGTATACATAAAGTACATGGTATACGGTATACATATAGTTCATGGTATACATAGTACATAGTATACATAGTACATGGTCTACATAGTACATGGTATACATAGTATATGGTATACATAGTATATGGTATACATAGTATATGGTATACATAGTATATGGTCTACGTAGTACATGGTCTACATAGTACATGGTATACATAGTACATGGTATACATAGTACATAGTGTACATATAATACATGGTATAAATATAATGCATGATATACATATAGTACATTTTATACATAGGACATGGTATACATATAGTACATGGTGTACATAGTACATGGTATACATATGCATAGTACATAGTAAACATATAGTACATTGTATACATAGTACATGGTATACATATAGTACATGATACAGGTAGGACAAGGTATACATAGTACATGGTATACATATAGTACATGATACACATATTACGTGATATATAGAGTACATGGTATACATATAGTACATTGTATACATAGTATATTGTATACATAGTACATGCTGTACATAGTATATTGTATACATAGTACACGGTATACATAGTACATGGTATACATATAGTGTATGGTATACATAGTACATGGTATTCAAATAGTACATGGTATACATATAGTACATGGTATACATAAAGTACATGGTATACGGTATACATATAGTTCATGGTATACATAGTACATAGTATACATAGTACATGGTCTACATAGTACATGGTATACATAGTATATGGTATACATAGTATATGGTATACATAGTATATGGTATACATAGTATATGGTCTACGTAGTACATGGTATACATAGTATATGGTATACATAGTACATAGTATACATAGTACACGGTCTACATAGTACATGGTATACATAGTATATGGTATACATAGTATATGGTATACATAGTACATGGTCTACATAGTACATGGTCTACATAGTACATGGTATACATAGTACATGGTCTACATAGTACATTGTCTACATAGTACATGGTCTACATAGTACATGGTATACATAGTACATAGTATACATAGTACATGGTCTACATAGTACATGGTCTACATAGTACATGGTATATATAGTACATGGTCTACATAGTACATGTATACATAGTATATGGTATACATAGTACATAGTATACATAGTATATGGTCTACATAGTACATGGTATACATAGTATATGGTATACATAGTACATAGTATACATAGTACATTGTCTACATAGTACATGGTATACATAGTACATGGTATACATAGTACATAGTATACATAGTACATGGTCTACATAGTACATGGTATACATAGTACATGGTCTACATAGTACATGTATACATAGTATATGGTATACATAGTACATGGTATACATAGTACATGGTCTACATAGTACATGGTCTACATAGTACATGGTATACATAGTATATGGTATACATAGTATATGGTCTACATAGTACATGGTATACATAGTACATGGTCTACATAGTACATGGTATACATTGTATATGGTATACATAGTACATAGTATACATAGTATATGGTATACATAGTATATGGTATACATAGTACATAGTATACATAGTACATGGTCTACATAGTACATGGTATACATAGTATATGGTATACATAGTACATGGTACACATAGTACATGGTCTACATAGTACATGTTCTACATAGTACATGGTATACATAGTATATGGTATACATAGTATATGGTATACATAGTATATGGTATACATAGTACATGGTCTACATAGTACATGGTATACATTGTATATGGTATACATAGTACATAGTATACATAGTATATGGTATATATAGTATATGGTATGCATAGTACATAGTATACATAGTACATGGTCTACATAGTACATGGTATACATAGTATATGGTATACATAGTATATGGTATACATAGTATATGGTCTACATAGTACATGGTCTACATAGTACATGGTATACATAGTAAGTGATACACATAGTACATGATGTACATAGTACATATGATATACGGTAAATGATACAAATAGTACATGATACAACATATCA
>OY992876.1:221560730-221585730 GCA_963921405.1 Cepaea hortensis | reverse complement strand
AAAATATGATGTTTGTATCACAACACAGAACAATATAATACGATGTCTCTATCACAACACAGAAAAATATAATATGATGTCCCTATCACAACACAGAACAATATAATATGATGTCCCTATCACAACACAGAACAATATAATATGATGTTTCAATCACAACACAGAACAATATAATATGATGTTCATATCACAACACAGAACAATATATCCACCCAAGCATTCTCCACCTCGAAATTCCACCAAGGTGGCTGCTCCCAGCGTTTTTTCCTGCCTTTACGCTTTCTGCGCTTTTCACGTCTTATTTTACTCACCACATCTTTCCCTGTACTGTCAAACTGGAAAGTCTTGACCGTTAACTTGTGCTGCCTGGTTCTGCCTTTCTCCACCAATATGCTTCAAGAGTGGTGGTCGCTGCCGTGGTGTCCTAGGACACCCCATCTACACACTGTAGTGAGTGAAGGAGAAACCAGCATCAGATCAATAGCACTGTCCTCGTCACCTGGACGGCTTGCTGTCCTAGTGACACAGCCACTGTTGATACAAACCAGGTCAATGGTTTCAAGTGCAGTCTCGAGCTCCTACCCCTGTGTGTTGGAGGAAATGTTTCCCCATGATCTACCTTTAGCGTTGAAATTGCTACAGAAAATAACATTTCTCTCGTGGCCTAATATGTCACTTAAGCACTGCCACTTCTGGGAATCCATACTCGCGTTGCGGGCGTAAACATTATTCAACACGAATGGTAGTCTGGATTGAACTCTTACTTCCTGTATTTGTATATCGTCACTGTCCCAAATAGACATGTCTAGCTCTGACGCCCACCATGCTGTCGTGAATGAGAATCGCCATTCCCAGGTGTCGTCTGTTGTAAAAACATCTGAAGCCGCCAATTTGGAGTAGCTGAACACCCGGTCTCGTCTCCTGGAGCGCTGCAATGTCATTCCTATAAACCAGGTTTTCTAGAATAGGGCCCCGTTGTTTTACGCTGGCGCAGTTCCAGTACAGAATACGGATATTCCTAAAGCCCAGACGGTCACACTTGAGTCTAAATCGCCTTAAACCACCACGTGTACCTTGTCGTTTGCTGCCTGCCTGGCGCCCACGTCGCCTTGTAACGTTGACTGCCGACCGCTCGGAGAACACACGTTGTTCCGCCATGTTGACAAACCGAAAACCACAGAACCACACACGCTGCGGAAAATTAACTCAAGGATTGCTTCGCTCAATGCACGAAACTCCGTAGCATCGGCGCAGATCTTGAGTAGAAACTCCTTGTTTTACATCCTGGCACACAAATTACATGCAAGAGATGAATAAATCAATCTCCTACGCGAAAAAGTTAACGATCACAGAACAACACGGCCGTCCGTCGCTATCTTGAAACCGGTAGTGAGTAGTAGTAGTTGTGGTAGTAGTAGTAGTAGCAGCAGTAGTAGTAGTAGTAGTAGTAGTAGTAGTAGTAGTAGTAGTAGTAGTAGTAGTAGTAGTAATAGTAGTAGTAGTAGTAGTAGTAGTAGTAGTAGTAGTAGTAGTAGTAGTAGTAGTAGTAGTAGTAGTAGTAGTAGTAGTAGTAGTAGTATTGTTGTAGAAGGGGCTTTTAGAAATTAATGCACCGCATCGCTTTTCTCAGCTTATAATGAAGATAGTGGCATAACATTTTGTACACTTTAAATATGGCATGTTTCGATTGCGTGCAGTACATTGAAAATCAACTGGTCAAATTTTATGGCTGCCCTAAACCGTTGAAATGGAGCGTGTTAGCAACTTGCGTTGTAAGCTGCAAATAGTGATAAAATGTCTCGTTGCAGAGAAGCAAACTGTAGGGAATATTCATACGCGTCAATGTGTTGTGTATGGAAGTTTTGCAGTCGACAGGAGTACAGTCAACAACAACAACAAAACTTTTATTTTGAAAGGGTTAAGAATTGGGCACGCAGGCCCGTCTAACATTCTGTCCTTTTCTCACTCTCTTTCATACATTATACCATTCACACATCATTCAAGGCTAACTGAAAACAGTAACAATATAAAAGATATGCATTATAAAGGCATGTGGAAAATTAAAAATCAATTCTGCACGACTCAGTAATAGTAATAACTGGTGTGGCACTTGTTTTTAGCTATGTGGAATATACTGGCCTACCAAAAGGGGACTGGCTGTAATACTAGGGTTTTATTATTATTTTATTATTATTATAGTAGTCAGTCACTGAGAGCTACTTGATTGGCAGAGCTTTGGACGTCCTGCCACAGCAACCGACGCAGAGATGTTGAAATGCACTGAGTTCATTATTCTTACTGATATGCGAATCACTACTCAAAAATTGGACTTAAGCTGTCAGTCGGTAGTGGTAGTGCAAATGCAGTAATACAATCTTTCGGATTTTCTAAGGTTTGCTGTGCAAGATGGATTCTGGAAGTCTCACAGATGACCACCGATTGCAAAGGAAAGCAATTCATTCTGATTTGTTGGAGCTTACAGTGCTGATGGAGATAACTTTTCGGCTAAGATCGTTACAGGTGTCGAAACCTGGGCACATCATTTGCATCTGAGACAAAAAGACAGACGATGGATTGGCATCATCTTGAATCACCACGAAGAAAGAAATTTAAGATAACTTCTTCAGCTGGAAAGGTCATGATCACTTTCTGTTTTGGGGGCGGGGGACATTGAAGGTGCGATTCTTGTTAATGTTATGCCAAGATAAGAGACAATCAGTTCGCAAACTTTCAATAAGACATTGAAAAAAAAACTCAATCAACGTTTTCGCAGAGTTTGGCCGCACAAGAATCCAGGAGACCTGCTTCTCCTTCACGATAATGGGCGCCCTCACACAAGTCTGGCAACACGGGAAACAATCACCAAATTGGGTTTGACTGTACTACCACATCCATGTTAAGATGCACTGCTTGGGATAAGGTGCAAAGTAATATTAGTAGTAGAAATGAGCAGCAGCAGTAATAAACAGACCGTAATGGAGATAACTTTTCGGCTAAGATCGTTACAGGTGTCGAAACCTGGGCACATCATTTGCATCTGAGACAAAAAGACAGACCGTAATGACCCAGGAACTTATGTCCAGTTGTCCAATAATTACCAGGTTACGAAGAGGAACTATTTAATTTCGTCGAGGCCGACTCAGACAGGATCATAACTCCAGAAGACATCGACGATCTCTTTGAACAGATTGATAAAGACGGTGATTACGCAGGGTCCTGGAGCGAGTATAAAAGGTTCGTCAAACATGAATTGTCACTTGCTTATATCAGCGTTCATTGTGGCTAATTGTTGTGAAGCTAGAAGTAGCTTTTGTTGTTGTTGTAATGGCAGTCGCAGCAGCAGTAGCATTTGTAGTAATAGTTATAATAACAGTAGCATTTGTAGTAATAGTAATAGAAGTGGTAGTAGCTGTAGTTGTAATAGTAATAGTGGTAGATGTAGTAGTAGTAGCATTATTATTGTTATTCGCAGCAGTGCAGTTGTAAAAGTAATAGTAGTAGTAGCAGTTGTAGTAATAATAATAGTAGTATTAGCAGTACTACTAGTAGCAGTAGTAATAGTAGCCGTTGTAGGGATAGTAGTAGTAGTAGTAGTAGTAGTAGTAGTAGTAGTAGTAGTAGTAGTAGTAGTAGTAGTAGTAGTAGTAGTAGTAGTAGTAGTAGTAGTAGTAGTAGTAGTGTAGTTGCAATAGTAAGAATGGTAGTAACAGTATTATTATTATTATTGGTAGATGCAGTAGTAGTAGTAATAGCACTAGTAGAGGTAGAAGTTGTAGTAATAGTAGTACTCAAGGAGTATGTTTATGAAGGTGGGGAAAGGAATGTTTCGTGTGGAATGGCTCTCCGCGATTCAGAGGTCACAGATTGTGATAAATGTAAGGCCATGTGAGAGTGCGGGGGTGTGAACATGTTGGCAGGGAATGGACCTCTTGGTGTTAGATTACCTAAGGACATGGGAGATGTGGTCGTGCGCTTGTGGGACTAAGTGGAGGAGGTGGAGGAACATATTGAGAACCGGTATGTGGAAAGTATGCGATTGCGAGGGATAAGCAGGGGTTCTGGTAAAATCTAAACACTGCAGTAGTAGTGGAGGTAGTAGTAATAGTAACAATAAAAGTAGTAGTAGTGGTAGTGTTAGTAGTAGTAGTAGTAGCAGCAGCAGTAGTAGTAGTAGTAGTAGTAGTAGTAGTTGTAGTAGTAGTAGTAGTAGTAGTAGTAGTAGTAGTAGTAGTAGTAGTAGTAGCAGCAGCAGCAGTAGTAGTAGTATAATTAGTAGTAGTGGTAGTAGTAATCGTAGTCGTAGTAGTTAGTAGTAGTAGGAACAACAGCAGCAACATCAGCAATAGTAGCGCCAGTAGTAGTCGTAGTAGTAGTAGTATTAGTATTGGTAGTAGTAGTAGTATTAGTAGTAGTAGTAGTAGTAGTAGTAGTAGTAGTAGTAGTAGTAGTAGTAGTAGTAGTAGTAGTAGTAGTAGTAGTAGTAGGAGCAGCAGCAGCAGCAGCAACAGCAGCAATAGAAGTTGTAGTAGTAGTAGTAGTAGTAGTAGTAGTAGTAGTAGTAGTAGTAGTAGTAGTTGTAGTAGTAGTAGTAGTAGTAGTAGTAGTAGTAGTAGTAGTAGTAGTAGACGTAGTAGTAGTAGTAGTATCAGTAATAGTAGTAGTGGTGGTGGTGGTGGTTGTGGTGGTGGTGGTAGTAGTAATAGTAGTAGTAGTAGTTGTAGTAGTAGTTGTAGTAGTAGTAGTAGTAGTAGTAGTAGTAGTAGTAGTAGTAGTAGTAGTAGTAGTAGTAGTAGTAGTAGTAGTAGTAGGAACAGCAGCAGCAACAGCAGCAATAGTAGTAGTAGTAGAAGTAGTAGTAGTAGTAGTAGTAGTATCAGTAATAGTAGTAGTGGTGGTGGTGGTGGTTGTGGTGGTGGTGGTAGTAGTAATAGTAGTAGTAGTAGTTGTAGTAGTAGTAGTAGTAGTAGTAGTAGTAGTAGTAGTAGTAGTAGTAGTAGTAGTAGTAGTAGTAGTAGTAGTAGTAGTAGTAGTAGGAACAGCAGCAGCAATAGTAGTTGTAGTAGTAGTAGTAGTAGTGGTCGTCGTCGTCGTATTGGTGGTGGTAGTAGTAGTAGTAGTAGTAGTAGTAGTAGTAGTAGTAGTAGTAGTAGTAGTAGTAGTAGTAGTAGTAGTGGTGGTGGTGGTGGTGGTGGTAGTAGTAATAGTAGTAGTAGTAGTAGTAGTAGTAGTAGTAGTAGTAGTAGTAGTAGTAGTAGTAGTAGTAGTAGTAGTAGTAGTAGTAGTAGTAGCAGCAGCAGCAGCAGTATAGGTAGCAGCTGTTGTTACAGTAGTAGCAGTAGGAGTATCAAGGTTTATGAAGTTCATGTCCATATATTGACACCGGTTTCAGTAAAGACTTCGCTGTTATTGTTTGGGGATGAAGTCCTGAATATGGATGTTCTGCATAAAGAATGTCCTTATCCGAGCTTTCAGTCAAGAAAATATCGTTTGTTTGTCTCGTTTACAGGTTTGTGGAGACACGTTGCCAACCATACAATCCTGATCTTGGGGAACCCACACATGAAATGCAATACACTTATTTTAAACAATAGACATATCAAGTTGCCTCATGAACAGTGTACGGTTTCTTTATAAACTGTAACAATTTACATGTCTTCTGTCTCTCAACTAAAATCTCTATTCTGTTTTACAAAAAAAAAAAACAAAAAAACATTGACATTAAGCACAGTGTGTATGACTAAACAATTTTATATTTCGTGTTTAGTTTAGTTTAGTCGATGGATCAACATCACAGCAACCCATATGTGCTCCGTTCTCCTCCTAACTCAAACCTGAGTCTGGAGAAACTCAGCTCAGTGCACGAACTCCGTAGCACCGGCGAGGATCCTGAAATACTTTGGGTAGATTTTTAACCCGTTAGACCAGGGGAAATTTTATTACCACGAGAAAAAAACCCGGCCATCACCGGGGCTTGAACCCGGGACCTCCAGCACTCGAGGCGGACACCATACCTTGAGATCACGCAGCCCCCCCCCCCCCCCCCACGAACTCCGTAGCTCCAGCGTCTACCCCCCGGAGTCTCCGATATAAATGCACTCGTAAACCGAAAGACGTAGATCAGTATCGAACCTACAGCCTTCGGAGTGCGAGGCAGACGGCTTGATCACTTCGCCTCGGAGAATCGCTAATAGACTGGTATATGACATTACAGCCTCAAACACGTCAATGACTTATCAAATCAAATTATTGGAATACAGGTATCACAAACCATATGTTGCCTGGCATATTTCGCTGCTTCATGACACTGCTTTCTGCAGAGTTATATATCACATGACGTGACTAGATGAATCGTGTTGTGTCTGAAATATATATTGCATACTTTGGGCTCAATATCAACTTGGAGAAGACTGTAGTTATGAACCAGCCAGCTTCACACCGTGTGTCACGGGTCCACTGGAGTTAACGATCAGATGATAGATTGACAGAGACAGTCGGTATAGACAGCTGCAACTTTTTGTTGATAGTGGGGAAACACTTCCATCGGATCAAACAAAACCAAAAGTCCTTGAGATTTCCCCAAGACAGGAAAATTGTCGGCATGTTGTTTTGCCCGAATCTCAAGATGAAAGGAAAAGCGCCGTCTTGATTTGGTTGCCGCCAGGGCCACCTGTTGTTGACAGCGAATGACGTCACTCGGACAATCCCCGACTGAATGAAACATAACGTATTTGCCGCCAGTGTGAAAGATGGAATTAAACTAGACTGAAGTGTTTGGATAGCTCTGTTCAAATTTACGAAAGAATCTGTTGTGTTCTGTGTCAATTAAAGTTGATGAACATGTGTCTTTCATGGCAATGTGTAGATTTAATGCAGGATAGAGCTGGTTTACATAAGGTATTCACTAGATAGCATTTAGGTATAAGTAATGTAGGATAGTCTAGTGATAGATAGAGTTGAGGACTTGAGCATAGTGTTGTTGCTTTGTGGTTAGGTATTCTAGGTGTGTCGGCGACAGTAAACAGTCGCGTTGTTAAACTAGCCAGGGTGAGATGTCAATTGGCTCAGCTGGTTGAGAATAGTGTAGTGGGATGATATTTAGAGAGATTGAGGATGGTTGGGGGATAGGGGAAATGTTCAATGGTGGGATCTTCTAGTGGGGGGTCTACTGGGGTTCTGAACTTTGCATTTGGTCTGTCCTTGTCTTATCCTATCTCAGACCGATGTGATGAGCTCCTCTGCCCTATGGCAGAGTTTAGTCCACTGTTAAATACCTGAGTGCGGCCGTCGGCCTGCACTCATCTAATAGGGGTCATATTCGGGTTGCTCTCACCAGGTGTGTTCTCTCTTTTACAGGTTCCACTCAGGTTATGAAGAAAACAAGCTGAAACATTACTGTTTAAGTTTATGGCTATTTCAGTGAAGGAAGTTATATTCAGCGGCTTTTGCACTGGGCCCATAATCAAGAGGGTCAGAAGGAGCATGGCTCTGTTGAGCAGAAACAGATGATTATCTAGGAGGGATTCCTTAGTGATAGGGTTCACCAAAGTTGGGTGAGGTATTTTCCATACCACATGTAAAAAGAACACTAGTGATTACAGAAGGAACAGGAACAACGAACATAGTGTTTTTCTCAGTTATTAGATTCCTGTGGAACTGTAATCGGTAACTTTGTAATCGTGAGGACTCTAGGACATTTAGAAATGAACCATTTTGTTTCAAGTGACAGTGAGCTGTATTTCACGTTACAAGGATTGTTAACTCTCAGAACTGTAGGGACATTTAGTAACACTGTGTGTGATCGATTCAGGATCAGTATTGGACTATATCCGTGATTGGTGACCAGGTATCTGGATTATCAAAGAGCTACTGGAGGAAGTCAACATCTAGCAGGAGGGACACATCGTTTGGTGAGGTCATTGTGTGCTGAGCTATGATGATGTTGTGTGGCCATTACCGGGATGATCTGACTGTGCTCCTGAGCTGTTCGGTCTGATTCTGCAGACACACTAGAGTATACGACATGCATACACGTCTCACATACATACACTTTTCTTCATTAAATTAATTTGTTATTAATTTTAGAAGCTAGAGTTGTGTAGTATGTTGTTTTGGGGAAGAATGAGAGGGGGCATGGTCCAGTGGTGAGAGAGAGAGAGAGAGAGAGAGAGAGAGAGAGAGAGAGAGAGAGAGAGAGAGAGAGAGAGAGAGAGAGAGAGAGAGAGAGAGAGAGGATCCAGTGACCGACGGGGTGTTGTGGACGGAATCTAGTGGATTCTCCAGAATAATGATATGGGGTTAAAAAGAATGTGGGTGTTGATTCCCCTCACCCCAGGGACGATACTAAAAATAATTTCACGACACCGTGCCCAATATCAAAGTGAATGGTCATAGACTAAGTGTTGTGGACAAATTCACTTACCTTGGCAGCACCGTTTCACAAGCTGCCACAATAGATGACGAAGTGAATGCAAGAATTTCCAAGGCCAGCGCGGCCTTTGGCAGACTTACAAGAATGTGTGGGCCAGAAATGGAATAAACTGCAAACAAAGCTGAAAGTCTACAAAGTATTCGTATTATCAACACTGCTATATGCTTGTGAAACATGGATTGTTTATCAGTGACAGGCTAGGAAATTAAACCACTTCCACACAGTCTGCATTAGGAAGTTATTGAAGATTAAATGCCAAGACAAGATCCCAGACACTGAAGTCCTAGAAAGAGTGTCTGTCAAGGTCTCACATCCGAGGTTGCGACGCGTTGTCTGTACCAACGCCAGACAACATAACAACACGCAACCCTGAGTGATGTTAAACACTGCAGAGGGAATGCGGCATCTTCGACGACGCCCGTATAAGCAGCCAAGCACAGCAATTGAGCGACGCTTAAACGACCGCTGGTCAGCAGTACACCCCGTGAACCGTGCAGGGGTCACACCAGCTGACCTGGGCGCCGACTGGCATGTAGCGTGTAGAACGCCAGATCTGGCAGACGGGTTTAGAGGTTTGAACGGACAGGTCGCATGGGTCTGCGAGTGGTGTTTGAATCTGCATTGAGAGCTAGCCTGAACGACAGTGGGAGACTGGTTCGAACGCTTGAATAGTTTGAATTGTAAGTGAGATGTTTATTGCTTGCATGTATTATTATGTATTGTAGTGATATTGTTCATGCCGTAATGATTGTTATGGATTGTCATTGCGCGATGTTTGTGCGATAATAAATGCGGCGCGTAAATAAAGCTTGTGAATAATACTTTCGGATATTCACTTCGTGTGATTTGATAGTTTGATATTGCTTCACACTTGCCAGAAAACGAGCTACTTATCTTGCTCTACGCAAGACTCTGACAGTGTCCATGCACAGTATTCACACTCTACTAATGAAGATTCAAAAGAATCGCTGGGCTGGTCACTTGACTGGCATGCCAGATCATAGGCTCCTGAAACGAATTTTTTACGACCAGCTGCGTTGTGGTAAACGCTCCCAAGGCGACCAGAGGAAACACTTTAAAGACACTCTGAAGATCTCACTAGAAGCTTTTGGAATTCATCATGACACTTGGGAGACTGCTGCCAAAGACCCAAATTCGTGGCGTACGTCATTACGCAAGGATGCAGTCACTTGTGAAGCAACCAGGACTGCAAGAGCTGTGAAGAAAAGGCTGGACAGAAAAACCACTGCTGGAGATCCCCCTCCTGGAACGCCAAGCATTCTTTGCCCACATTGTTAAAGAACATTTCGAGCCAAAATAGGCCTTATAATCCATCTTAGATATCACGGCTCCATACTTTCAACCCCACTGGATGAAATGAATGGTCATCATCATTCTTGATGGACAAACATCAACATATCCAACACACACACACAAACACACACACACACACACACACACACACGCACGCACGCACGCAGGCACACACACACACACACCGATACACGTCAACTGTTGAGCATGTGCAGCTGAAACCAGGCACGATCACATGAACAGCCTCATGTTTGTAGTGTCGGTGTTTAAACTCACTGAGGGAATACATTATCTTGAAATCAAACTATTGATTGTTTTCAAAACAAAACTCAAACTGAATAATGATGAACGTCATTCTTTATTGGGCAGTTGGTATCTAACTTGAACTTTCTAGCCAGCAAGAGTTCACAGGTAAATCGTTCATAAGTTACTTGCAATTAATTGCCACAGAATTGCAAACTGTTAGAGTTGACTTTCGTGATGTAGACATTCGTTATTTCCCCCAAATTATAAAAGTAAATACGGTTCTGAACCTCCGCAAATCTTTTCAAGGTGTCTGTGGAAAGAGACAACATCAATGTATGTGACTGATTAACTGTTAAGGACTTTGAGTTTTATCTTCTCTGGAAGATTGGGCGCTTTATCTCCACTGAATAACTGTACTGATGTGGCTCCGACGCCAACCAAACTGCACGAACTCAGAATGAAGCCTGGTCAAGCACGCCAATGTCGTCTTATAAGTAACAATCAATCAATCAATCATGTGCCATGCCGGAAAGCGTGGGCGGTCATGACTCGCCATTTCACTTGATCACCAGAGTCGTGGATCAGCTCAGTGTTCCTGTCTCGTCCATGCCATGTGGCCAAGCCATCCAGGTATGTTACTCTCGGTCTTCCTCTTGGTCTGTTTCCTTCGATCTTGCCAGTTGTCAATAAGTTCTCCAATCCATTTCTTCTCATAACATGTCCGAAAAAATTTGACTGTCTACATCTAATTTCTCTAATCAATTTACGATTTTCATTTGTCTCCTGTAGTACTTGGTCATTGGTTTTTCTATCTGTCCATGGTATTCTTTGCATTTTCCTCACAAACCACATTTCTGCAGCCATCAGATGTTTTTCAGCTTGATTGCACATTGTCCAAGTTTCACATACATATAATAGAACAGGTTCTATGTATCCCCTCAACACTATTTTTCTCGTTTGTATCCCCTCAACACTCTTTTTCTCGTTTCAATTAACATCTTTTTATTGGTCACAATGTTTTTTCATCTTGCTAAAGGTTATTTTCGCCATGGCGATTCTTGTTCTAATCTCTTCAAGGCATCTCCCATCAGATGTTATTACTGTTCCGAGATAATTGTACCGATTCACTTGTTGAAGAATATTCCCATTTACTTGTATATTACATTGTGGTACTTCGTTCTTCCTAGTGACGACCATAACCTGTGTCTTCTTACAATTTAATTCCAACCCCAGCTGCTCACTGCGTACAACAGCTGCGTCTACTAATTGGTGTAGGTCTTGTGCATTGTCTGCAATCAATACTGTATCATCTGCATATCTAATGTTATTGATGTTTTGTCCTCCAATGCTGATTCCATTTATATCTTCTACATTCCTGAAAATATTTTCACTGTATAGGGAAAACAGATCTGGAGACATTACACATCCCTGCCTAACACCTCTCTTAATAGGTTGATATTGTCATACTTCATTATCAATCCTTATGGCAGCTTGTTGTTTCCAATATATGTTTTTTATAATTCTAATGTCTTTCCCATCAATTTGTAGATCTGCAAGCATATCTACCATGTTGACATATCTAAACCTATCAAAAGCCTTTGTGTAGTCAATAAAGCAAAGGTGTATATCCGTGTTTACTTCTATAGCACGTTCAATAACTGTTCGCAGCATATACACAGCATTTACTGTATCCTTTCCTTGTACAAACTCACATTGTTCTTCCCCTATTTCAGGTTGTATTTTCTTCCTCACTCTTTGCATGATAATTCGTAGCAAAATCTTTGTGATGTGGCTCATTATACTAATTGTTCTATGTTGATCACATTCCAAGGTTCCTGATTTCTTTGGGATTGCAATAAATACAGAGTTACATAATTCAGAAGGTCTATCTCCAGTATCATATAATGTGTTCAGAAGTCTGGTGACTTGATCTAGTCCAAATTCTTCTAAAGCTTTAATCATTTCTGTTGTGATGTCATCTGTACCGCGGAACTTGCCAGCTTTCATATGCTTAAGAACATTTCGATCCTCCATCTTTAAAATTGGCGGCCCTTCATTGTTAAATCTAATATCATACTTTTCCTCACTGTTATCATTATATAGGTTTTTCACATAATCTGTCCATACATGCAGAATCTGATCTTTTTCTATTATGACTTTGCCATCTTTAGTTTTTAGACAGCCTGTTGATGTACTTGTTCTTTTATTAGTAAGTTCCTGAATGCTTTTGTGCACTGATTTGGTATTTTTACTGTTGTGTTGTTTTTCAATGTCTAAGCACTTTTCCTCAAGCCATGCTTCTTTTGCCTCCTTACATAATACTCTGACTTGTCTGTGAATTTCTTCATGTTTGGCAGGATTATTTTTGTTGAGTCTTCTTGTTTGCATTAGATGTAAAAAAAATTTCTGTCATCCATTTCTTACGACCCACCCTCTTTAATTTTGGAACTTTGGTTTCTGCAGCCAAATTGATTGAATTCTTCAACATTTTCCATTGACCATCCACATCCTTGAATAATATCTCTAGATCAGACAATATATCAAATCTGTTCTGTACTTCTATGTTGAATTTGTTTTGTATTTCCTTGTCAATACTCAACGTACACAAATCATATGTAGTGTTTCCTGTTATATACTTAACTTTCTTCAACTTTATTTTCAGTGTTCCTATAAGTAGTCTGTGGTCACTATAACAATCAGCAATGGGAACTGTTTTTGCTATTGTTAGTGCGTTTCTAAATCTGCTAATCAGAATGTAGTCAATCTGGTTTCAGATCCTGCTATCAGGACTCCTCCATGTCCATAATCGTCTAGGGTGTTGCTTAAACCAGGTGTTTCCTACAATAATTTCCTGTTCTTTTGCCCACTCTACGAGTCTTTATCCTCTTTAATTTCTCTCACCTCAACCATAGTTTCCTACTGTGTATCTATCACCTTGATTTCATACTTTTGCATTGAAGTCTCCTATTAGGATGTTTATTTCTGAATTTTTACATTTCTTTAAGGCAGTCTCTATGTTATTATAAAATTCCTCTACACTATCTTCACTGGATTCTCCTGTTGGGGATACTTGAATAATATTTATGCTAAAAGGTCTGCCACTTAATTTAACTAGTAGAACTCTGTCTGACACGACCCAATATCCTTGAACATATTTTCATGTTTTCCGGTCCAAAATAATAGCCACTCCCCTTTGTCGGTCTTCACCTCCAGAATAAATAATCTTAAAATCTTCATCTATCTTGATGCCTGCTCCTGTCCATCTCGTTTCGCACATCCCTAGAATATTAATTTTTATCTCTTTCTATTTCTTGTTTTGTGTTCTCTAATTTATTTGTCGTCGTTTAACGTCCTAACGTTCCATGTTGCTAATTTTGACGTCTCTGACCTTGTCTTGCGATGATCAGTATTTAGGCGAATCATAATGTACTAGGAACTTTTAAAGAGGTAGTTTGCCGTTGCTTTCCTCTATGGCAGTAACCGTACTGGTCATTTGACCGCAGCCATTGACTCGAGAGAGCTCCTCTGCCTGTCGTCGTGAAACTTGAGACCATAACCAACAAATATCTGTCGGCTGCCCTCAAATTCCATCCACCACCTGCCTTCTGTGGCTTCTTTTGAACACTTCCAATAAACGAAAACGAAATAACGCTACATAATCCACGGGAATAAACACGAAAACAGCGTAATCCAGGAGAATAGATGCGTCACGTCGTCGCCATTGTATAATAATGTCGCTATAAGTAACAAGGACAGATAAAACAACCTTCTCATGGGAACACTGAGCAGAAAAACTGCGTTGGCGACTGACTCGGAGGAGTAGCCACGAATGAGAATGTGCAAGGTACAGTGACGTCGTTCGACAAAGCATACATAATATAATATAATATAATATAATATAATATAATATAATATAATATAATATAATATAATATAATATAATACAATACAATACAATACAATACAATACAATACGATACAATATAATATTATATATATATATATATATATATATATATATATATATATATATATATATATATATATAAGAGGATGTATGTATGTATGTAGGGATTATTTGATGCGTTCGATAACGGTCCATCCGATTGAGATGAAATTTTCTACATGCAGCCAACTGTCATAGTTTGTTAGTGTACAATCAGCTATTTACTCACTAAAATTTAATATTTAATTTTTCATTAACATTTATATATAGCGAGGGGATTTAACTTAAGAAAAGTTATTTCAAGGGGCATACCTTTTAATATCATTTCTATATATTGTATATATAGATTGTTGCATAGTTTTCAAAGATTTATAAACTCTTTGTCTACAGTTATTTACAGGCATATGTGTTATAATAAATAATGATATAATCTTTAAGGCATTTTCAAAGTTTTCATAAAAATAATGCATCTATTTAATTAGTGAAAATTTTCTAACTCATCTTTTTATTTCTCTTCAACAGTACATTTAATTTTTTTTAAACATTCTCATATGTATTTCGCGTTAAACTCTTGTTGGGTATTTATGATGCCCATTTTAAACATTGCCTCAACGAGTTACTTTTCATGCGTTTTAATGCTTATTGTTCTTTTGTTGTCAAAGAATTGCTTCATAAGTGATGTTGAATAAAAGAATGTATGAGACAAAATAGAGAAGAAGGGCAAAATGTAGGACGGACCTGCGTGCCCAATTCTTAACCCTTTGAAAATAAAGATTTTCGTTTGTTACACACACACACACAAAAGTAATGTTTTGTGAGAAAAAGTTAGTTTCATATCCTTTGCAGTACTCTGGAGTCAACCTACCGCCCACCATTTATTGGCTGTTTGTGATATCTTGGTAAGTTTTCTTAGATAGATCTCTTCCAATCATATTTACTACTATCAATCTATCTATTATTCTATTCTATCTATATTTTTAACGGGAACGGGCCGAACATAGATAGATAGACAGACAGACAGACAGACAGACAGACAGACAGACAGATAGATAGATAGATAGACAGATAGATAGATAGATAGATTAATAGATAGATAGATAGATAGATAGATAGATAGATAGATAGATAGATAGACAGATAGATAGATAGATAGATAGATAGATAGATAGATAGATAGATAGATAGATAGATAGATAGATAGATAGATAGATAGATAGATAGATAGATAGATAGGTAGATAGATAGATCCCCGCCAGGGCCTGGGCGAAGCCGGCCCGGGTCAGCTAGTATAATGTAATATAATATAATATAATATAATATAATATAATATAATATAATATAATATAATATAATATAATATAATATAATATAATATAATTTGATATGACATGACATATGATATGATATGGTATGATATGATATGATAGAATATAATAGGAGAGTCTCGCATATGATAGAAACCACGACACCCAGTCTGAGAATATAGGTGGGGGAAGTGACAGCGGCCTTGCCTTGGCTGGACGGCAAATAGCAACACGCATTTCGCGTTTGTAACGGGCTCACAGGGTTTGCTGAGAAAGTTTCAAGGAAGCATGCGTTGTGTAGAATGGCTTGCTTCAGTTGAGTAATCAAAGATCAGGAGCATCTGCTGGATCTAGTCACCAGGACCTGCTGGTATGGTGAGAAACGAACAAGCGGACAGATTGGCTGGGTCTGCACCGTTCGGTGCTGTATTGGTGCATGATACGGCAGACGTGGTCGGGGCAATTTGGGATCCTGTGTATATTGTGAATGAGCAGATAAATCATCATAGCCACCAGCGATACTGGGAGTGACCAGAGGATATGGAAGACAATCTGTTCTTCGAGGAAAAGTCACACAGGTACAATATCAGGACTCTTCACTGGTTGGTGAAGATTAAGAAGAAGCAGGCACGAGAATGTTACGAGTGCTATACTGTCGGTTCTTCACTTAACAGTTTACTTAACAACGTATTTTTTAATAACAGTGGTTTGTTTAACCACTATATCACTAGTAGAGCTAACGAACATAATCCACTACACATCAACTACATATTACATCGAACACAAATAATAACCACGCATCAGTCATATATTACATATAACAAACATAATCCACCACACATCAGTCATATATTACATATAACAAACATAATCCACCACACATCGGTCATATAGTATATCTAACAACCATAATCCACCACACATCAGTCATATATTACATATAACAAACATAATCCACCGTACATCAGTCATATATTACATATAACAAACATAATCCACCGTACATCAGTCATATATTACATATAACAAACATAATCCACCGTACATCAGTCATATATTACATACAACAAACATAATCCACCGTACATCAGTCATATATTACATATAACAAACATAATCCACCACACATCGGTCATATAGTATATCTAACAACCATAATCCACCACACATCAGTCATATATTACATATAACAAACATAATCCACCGTACATCAGTCATATATTACATCTAACAACCATAATCCACCACACATCAGTCATATATTACATATAACAAACATAATCCACCGTACATCAGTCATATATTACATATAACAAACATAATCCACCACACATCAGTCATATAGTACATCTAACAACCATAATCCACCACACATCAGTCATATATTACATATAACAAACATAATCCACCACACATCAGTCATATATTACATATAACAAACATAATCCACCACACATCAGTCATATATTACATCTAACAACCATAATCCACCACACATCAGTCATATAGTATATCTAACAACCATAATCCACCACACATCAGTCATATATTACATATAACAAACATAATCCACCACACATCAGTCATATATTACATCTAACAACCATAATCCACCACACATCAGTCATATATTACATATAACAAACATAATCCACCGTACATCAGTCATATATTACATATAACAAACATAATCCACCACACATCAGTCATATATTACATCTAACAACCATAATCCACCACACATCAGTCATATAGTACATCTAACAACCATAATCCACCACACATCAGTCATATATTACATATAACAAACATAATCCACCACACATCAGTCATATATTACATATAACAAACATAATCCACCACACATCAGTCATATATTACATCTAACAACCATAATCCACCACACATCAGTCATATATTACATCTAACAACCATAATCCACCACACATCAGTCATATATTACATCTAACAACCATAATCCACCACACATCAGTCATATAGTACATCTAACAACCATAATCCACCACACATCAGTCATATATTACATATAACAAACATAATCCACCACACATCAGTCATATATTACATATAACAAACATAATCCACCACACATCAGTCATATATTACATCTAACAACCATAATCCACCACACATCAGTCATATATTACATCTAACAACCATAATCCACCACACATCAGTCATATATTACATCTAACAACCATAATCCACCACACATCAGTCATATAGTATATCTAACAACCATAATCCACCACACATCAGTCATATATTACATATAACAAACATAATCCACCACACATCAGTCATATATTACATATAACAAACATAATCAACCACACATCAATCATATATTACATATAACAAACATAATCCACGACAGACCAGTCATATATTACATATAACAAACATAATCCACCACACATCAGTCATATATTACATATAACAAACATAATCAACCACACATCAATCATATATTACATATAACAAACATAATCCACGACACACCAGTCATATATTACATATCAATCAATCAATCAATCATGTGCCATGCCGGAAAGCGCGGGCAGTCATGACTCGCCATTTCACTCGATCACCAGAACCGTGGATCATTCAGTGTTCCTGTCTCGTCCATGCCACGTGGCCAAGCCATCCAGGTATTTTCCTCTCGGTCTTCCTCTTGGTCTGTTCCCCTCGATCTTGCCAGTTGTCAATAAGTTCTCCAGTCCATTTCTTCTCATAACATGTCCAAACAATTTTGACTGTCTTCGTCTAATTTCTCTAATCAGTCTACCATTTACATTTGTCTCCTGTAGTACTTGGTCTTTGGTTTTTCTGTCTGTCCATGGTACTCTTTGCATTTTCCTCACAAACCACATTTCTGTAGCCATCAAATGTTTTTCAGCTTGACATTGTCCAAGTTACACATCCATACAAAAGAATAGACTCTATGTACCCCCTCAACACTCTTTTTCTCGTTTCAATTGACATCATTTTATTGGTCAGAATGTTTTTCATCTTGCTAAAGGCTACTTTCGCCATGGCGATTCTTGTTCTAATCTCTTCAAGGCATCTCCCATCAGATGTTATGACTGTTCCGAGATAATTGTATCGATTCAAATGTTGAAGAATATTCCAATTTACTTGTATATTACATTGTGGTACTTCGTTCTTCCTAGTGACGACCATAACCTACAACAAACATAATCCACGACGCATCAGTTTTATATTACATATAACAAACATAATCCACGACACATCAGTCATATATTACATATAACAAACATAATCCACCACATATCAGTTATATACTTACATCTAGCAAACTTAATCCAGCACTCATCAGTTACATAATTAGATCTAACAAATTTAAGCCACCACACATCAATTATATATTACGTCTAACAAACATAAACCACCAAACGTCAGTCATATATTACATCTAACAAACACAATCCACCACCCATCAATTATACATCTAACAAATATATCCACCATATATCAGTTACATTACATCTAACAAACATAATCCATCACACATCAATTATACATCTAACAAACATATCCACCATATATCAGTTACATTACATCTAACAAACATAACCCACCACACATCAGCCAAATATTAACATCCAACAATCATAATCTACCACCCATCAGCCACGCATTACATCTAACAAACATAAACCACCACACATCAGTTATATACTATATCTAACAAATATATCCACCACATATCAGTTATATTACATCTAACAAACATAAACCACCACACATCAGTTATATACTATATCTAACAAATATATCCACCACATATCAGTTATATTACATCTAACAAACATAAACCACCACACATCAGTTATATACTATATCTAACAAATATATCCACCACATATCAGTTATATTACATCTAACAAACATAAACCACCACACATCAGTTATATACTATATCTAACAAATATATCCACCACATATCAGTTATATTACATCTAACAAACATAAACCACCACACATCAGCCACATATTACATCTAACAAACATAACCCACCACCAGACAGTAAAATATGATGCTAACAGACACAACATCACCAACTAATAATGCAAACAGACACAGTCCACCACCTTCTGATAGAACTAGGCAACACCAGACAGACAGTGGAGAGTACTTACATCTGATACTCTTTCCTAGACTTGACTCCGTTCCTATTTTGATCAATCAGTTTGAAGTTTTTCTCCACATCACAATATGAAATATACCCGTCTTGATCAACGTCCAGAAAATGGAACAGATCTTCACCATGACCTATATTTGATGCACATAGAAAACGAAACATTATGATTTCATTAAGTGTCAATTTGGAGGCCTGCTAGTTTAGGTGACAGAGCATTAACTGATATTGCTTTAAGCGTGGGAGAACTAAGGCTAGACGGCTGCGTTCGTTGTCCGCTAACTGAGAAAAAATGGCTACCAATTCCTCTGTGCATTCAAGCTTACATAAGGCACTATCACGTGACAGATAAGTTCCTACTTCGGGTAACGTTAGTTTCAACTGGACATTTGAATTAACACACCAAATGTCAGTCATATAGTACATGTAACAAACATAATTCACCACCCGTCTGCCACATATTACATCACCTAATGATATCTAATGAGATCACCTAATAATTAATTCACACACCGAGCGTGTGAGGCGTAATATGGTGCATGATGATGAAAATAATCAAGTTTGATGGCTCGACTTTCAGAAGAGTTTGAAATCAAGAGTGGGGTTAAGCAAGGTTGTGTACTATCCCCCACCCTCTTTGGGATATACTTTTCACTTCTACTGAAATATGCCTTTCGTGATCAGGATGACGGTATATACATTCACTCACGCTCAGATGGTGGCCTCTATAATGCTCAGAGATTGAAGGCCAAGACCAAAATTAGGAGGGTACTAATTAGAGATTTGCTTTTTGCGGATGATGCTGCGATTACGACCCACTCTGAAGAAGAATTACAACATCTTCTATCTGCATTCTCCAATGCTTGTTCTGAATTTGGTTTAACAATTAACACAAAGAAGACACAGATTATGTCACAAGGTGCACATGGTGTACCATCAATCTTTATTGACGACGCCGAACTGGAGATCTTCTTCTTCTTCTTCTTCAGCGTTCCGAGCCATTGAGGTTCTTTGCTGCAAATACAATCCGTCTCCATTCATCTCTCTGGTGGACCTTCTCTTGCCAGTCGTTGATTCCAAGTGCTTGTAGGTCTGTACATGTATTATCTCTCCACCGCCTTCTTGGTCTACCTCGGGGTCTACGGTCATTTATTTCCTGAGTGTAAGCGAGTTTTGTTTCCCTATTATCTTCCATTCTTTCTATATGCCCCAGCCATTGTAGACCATTTTACATATCTAGGAACAGAGGTAATAGCAAATTATCCCTCGATCAGGCAATCAACATCAGGATTGGCAAGGCAGCAACAACAATGAACATGTTAGCAAAAATAGTCTGGGAGAACAGAAAGCTTACTGCCAAAACAAAAGTCCTCGTCTACCAAGCCTGTGTCCTTAGTACTCTTCTTTATGGCAGTGAAACCTGGACAACTTACTCACGCCAAGAGAAACGTTTAAACAGCTTTCATATGCGGTGCCTGCGAAGAATACTTGGTATTAAGTGGCAAGACAAAATCACAAATACTGAAGTATTGGAACGATCAGGTAGTGTGACGGTGTATTCCATGTTCAGTCTTCGTAGACTTAGATGGATAGGACATGTTAGGAGGATGGATGATGGTATAATACCAAAGGACATCTTTTTTTGGTGAATTACAGACGGGTAATAGATCTCAGGGTCGGCTTCTACTACGATACAAAGATGTGTGTAAGCGAGACATGATTGATACAGGCATTGATAATGCACAATGGGAGCATGTCGCCGCTGAACGTGTTGCATGGAGGGCAACTATCAGAAATGGAATAAAGACAAAGGAGAAAATGACTGCAGATAAAGCACACACAGAGCGTGAGAGACGTCAGATGGTGCAAAATGGTGGAAATGATCATGTTTTCACATGCATCTTCTGTGGGCAAACATTTGCAGCAAGAATTAGCCTTACCAGCCACACTCGTCACCGCCATGGGTCGTAGTTATTAAGCCTTTTTGAAGCACAATGTACCAAACTATCTTCTGTCAAGACGGAAACGTGCCAATGATGATGAAAATGACCATATGTTCACATGCATCAACTGTGGACGAATATTTACAACACGAATTGGCCTTATCAGTCACATTCGCCACTACCATGGCTTGTTGTTATTAAGCCTTTTTGAAGCATAATGTAACAAACTATCGTCTGTGAAGATGGCAAGGTGCCAATGATGAATTAAGTCAGTTATATATAAGATGGAAGAAAGTTGGCGCATAATTTCCGCAAGCAGTTGAGGTAAAATAATGTAACAATTAATTAGTTGAGTATGTTTTGGTAACGTAATTATATGCACCATGTGAGCCGTGGCAGTGTATTGGGTGAGCCGTGATAGAGTAGTGGGTAGCTGTTGTAAAGTTTAAAAAGTTAGTTGCATATCATTTACAGGACGTCGCAGTCAACACCATTATATTTTTCTCTTGTGATCTCTTGGCAAGGTCACGTACAGTAGTTTGCCATTGCTTTCTGAACGACCGGCGCACACACCATTTCCTAAAAAGCCAACACAAGGCGGTCTGCTGCCAAATATCCCACAGCTGTTTCCAACGCAGAGATAAGGAATTACAAACTGCGTCCGTAACAAAATGCCAAGGAGCGGACCGTGTTAGAGTAGTGGGTAGCTGTGGTAGAGTAGTGGTTAGCCTTGGTAGAGTAGTGGTTAGCCGTGGTAGAGTAGTGGTTAGCCTTGGTAGAGTAGTGGTTAGCCAAGGCAGAGTAGTGATTAGCCGTACTAGAGTAGTGGTTAGCCTTGGTAAAGTAGTGGTTAGCCGTAGTAGAGTTAGCCTTGGTAGAGTAGTGGTTAGCCGTGGTAGAGTAGTGGTTAGCCGTGATAGAGTAGTGGTTAGCCGTGGTAGAGTAGTGGTTAGCCGTGGTAGAGTAGTGGTTAGCCGTGGTAGATTAGTGGTTAGCCGTGGTAGAGTAGTGGCTAGCCTTGGTAGAGTAGTGGTTAGCCGTGGTATAGTAGTGGTTAGCCGTGGTAGAGTAGTGGTTAGCCGTGGTAGAGTAGTGGTTAGCCGTAGTAGAGTTAGTCTTGGTAGAGTAGTGGTTAGCCGTGGTAGAGTAGTGGTTAGCCGTGGTAGAGTAGTGGTTAACCGTGGTAGAGTAGTGGTTAGCCGTGGTAGAGTAGTGGTTAGCCGTGGTAGAGTAGTGGTTAGCCGTGGTAGAGTAGTGGTTAGCCGTAGTAGAGTTAGCCTTGGTAGAGTAGTGGTTAGCCAAGGTAGAGTAGTGGTTAGCCAAGGTAGAGTAGTGGTTAGCCGTAGTAGAGTTAGCCTTGGTAGAGTAGTGGTTAGCCGTGGTAGATTAGTGGTTAGCCGTGGTAGAGTAGTGGTTAGCCGTAGTAGAGTTAGCCTTGGTAGAGTAGTGGTTAGCCAAGGTAGAGTAGTGGTTAGCCGTGGTAGAGTAGTGGTTAGCCGTAGTAGAGTTAGCCTTGGTAGAGTAGTGGTTAGCCAAGGTAGAGTAGTGGTTAGCCGTAGTAGAGTTAGCCTTGGTAGAGTAGTGGTTAGCCAAGGTAGAGTAGTGGTTAGCCGTGGTAGAGTAGTGGTTAGCCGTGGTAGAGTAGTGGTTAGCCGTGGTAGAGTAGTGGTTAGCCGTGGTAGAGTAGTGGCTAGCCTTGGTAGAGTAGTGGTTAGCCAAGGTAGAGTAGTGGCTAGCCTTGGTAGAGTAGTGGTTAGCCAAGGTAGAGTAGTGGGTAGTCTTGGTAGAGTAGTGGTTAGCCGTGGTAGAGTAGTGGGTAGTCTTCGTAGAGTAGTGGTTAGCCGTGGTAGAGTAGTGGGTAGTCTTCGTAGAGTAGTGGTTATCCGTGGTAGAGTAGTGGGTAGTCTTGGTAGAGTAGTGGTTAGCCGTGTTAGAGTAGTGGGTAGTCTTGGTAGAGTAGTGGTTAGCCGTGGTAGAGTAGTGGGTAGCGGTTATGTTATGTTCTTTGTCCATCAAGAATGATGAGGACCATTCATTTCATCTAGTGGGGTTGAAGGTATGGAGCCGTGAGTTCTAAGATGGCTGATAAGGCCTATTTTGGCTCGAAATGTTCTTTGACAATGTGGACAAAGAATGCTATACGTTTCTGGAGGAGGATTTCCTGCTGTGGTTTTCTGTCCTGCCTTTTCTTTACAGCTCTTGCAGTCCTGGTTGCCTCACATATGACTGCACCCTTGCGTAATGATGCACGCCACGAATTTCGGTCTCTGGTTGCAGTCTCCCAGGTGTCATGATGAATTCCAAAAGCATTCAGAGAGATTTTTAGAGTGACTTTAAAGCGTTTCCTTTGGCCACCTTGTGAGCGTTTACCACAACGCAGTTCGCTGTAAAAAATTCGTTTAGGGATCCTGTGATCTGGAATGCGAGTCAAGTGACCAGCCCAGCGAATCTGATTCTTCATCAGTAGAGTGTGGATACTGGGCATGGACGCTTTTTCTAGGACTTCACTGGCTGGGATCTTGTCTTGCCTTTTAATCTTCAGTAGCTTCCTTAAGCAGACTGTGTGGAAGTGGTTTAATTTCCTAGCGTGTCGCTGATAAACAGTCCAGGTTTCACAAGCATATAGCATTGTTGATAATACAACTGCTTTATAGACTTTCAGCTTTGTTTGCAGGCTTATTCCATTTCTGTCCCATAAATTCTTGTACAGTCTGCCAAAGGCCACACTGGCATTGGAGATTCTTGCATTCACTTCGTCATCAATTGTGGCATCTTGTGACACAGTGCTGCCGAGATAGGTGAATTTGTCCACAACACTTAGTCTATGACCATTCACTTTGATATTCGGCACAGTGTGAGTATTCCCTGGAGCTGGCTGGTGCATAACTACAGTCTTCTCCAAGTTGATATTGAGCCCAAAGTTGGCACAGGCATGTGAGAAAGCTGTAACATTATGTTGCATGTCCGCCTCTGAGTTGGCGTATAGAGCGCAATCATCAGCAAACAGGAGCTCTCTGACGGTGTCGCTGTTAATTTTGGTTTTAGCTTTCAGCCTTCTGAGATTGAATAACTTTCCATCCATACGGTAGTTGATGTCTATTCCAATGTCGTCGTTCTCGAAGGCATTCATCAACATGGCTGAAAACATGAGGCTGAACAGTGTTGGTGCAAGGACACATCCTTGCTTCACTCCATTGGTGACAGGAAAGGGTTCAGACAGTTCACCATTTTCCTGTACTCTTACCTGCACACCATCATGAAATAGCCGCACTATTTGGACAAACTTTCGTGGACAGCCGTATTTTGCCATGAACTTCCACAGTCCTTCTCTGCTGACTGTATCAAAAAAATCTTGTAGTAGTGGTTAGATGTGGTAGAGTAGTGGTTAGATGTGGTAGAGTAGTGGTTAGTCTGGTGGAGTTGTGGGTAGCTGTGCTGGAGTAGTGCTGAGCCGTGGTAGAGTAGTGGTTTGATTGATTGATTGATTGATCTAAGAACCGACATCACAGCATTCACGGCATTACCATAGGCGCTCCGCCCCTATCCTCAGCAGCCAGCGAAGAGTTCCAACACCAGTAGTACCAGTAGCAATCTGATTCTAAGTCAGTCTCGGCTTTCCTCTGAGCATCGAGGGT
>OY992876.1:221515730-221558230 GCA_963921405.1 Cepaea hortensis | reverse complement strand
CATACATACATACATACATACATACATACATACATACACACATACATACATACATACATACATACATACATACATACATACATACATACATACATACATACATACATACGGGGTGTCAGGCATTGGTAGCACCTTTGGTAAGGATGGCTCTCATGTCCTTTCAGGACCCATCCCCCACTGGTCCAAGTCTGACACCCAGCTCGTGCCTGTGGCTCCTAGTAGCTGTCAGCATGCGACAGCGGCCACCCCCCGGGCAACAGCTGTGAGAGGCTGGCTAAACCAGGCATGGGTATCCGATTTGGTGTCAAACCAAGAGGTAAACTAGGGTATGCCTACCCAGCATGTGAAGACAGGATTCGGCAGACTGCGCGGAAGAAATCATTCCTGATTCAACGGGCAAGACGGCGTTTACCTGCAAAGCGTTGTGGAACGTAATGAGCACGGCAAGGCACGTAGAGCGCCCTGGTCATCCACTGCACCTGTATTCGTCTCCAGTTGTCTCGACTTGTCTTGCCACTGGACTCAGATGGACTCAGGCGAGAGAGTGAGGTCGACGAATTGCGCAACTCTTCCTCACTTTAATCCAAGTCATCGCGCAAGTCATTCTTCATCCAACGTCACATATCACCTTCAAGCCCTGTGGCGATGGGCGAGCGGCAAAGCGGCAGGCGTGGGTACGCTGGCAGCCGTAGTCGCAGACCTGCACACAGGCGGCTCAGGCCATATGGTCGTCTTCTACTGACCGGAGCAGCAGTGGGATTCGGCAGCCCCCTGAGCGACTGAGCAGCCCTCTATAGGAACACACTGCTCACCTCCATAGCATGAGGAAGGGGCTAGAAAAGGTGCCCTAAACATTGTCTGCTTCATCACTACCTAACCAGCTAGCCGCGGTTGGTGGGTACCCTTAACTGCGGTCGACATACAAAGAAAGATAAAACAAGCAAAGCTAAAAGAGTAAACCATATTCCCTTAACAATTGGAACTTGGAATGTACGCACCCTACTTGACAGAGACGGCGCGTCGGGTCCAGAGAGACGAACAGCACTGATTGGGAGAGAGCTGGGCAGGTACAACATCGACATTGCAGCCTTGAGCGAGACACGGCTTGCAGAAGAAGGCCAAATCTGTGAAATTGGTGCCGGCTACACATTTTTCTGGAGTGGAAGGAAAAGCGAGGAAAGACGCCAATCTGGTGTGGGATTTGCCATTAAGTCGGCCCTGGTCGGCAAATTAGCTGGATTTCCAAAGGCTATAAACGACAGGCTCATGACCATGAAGTTGCCTCTGCTGAATGGAAGGAAGCACGCAACCATTGTGAGTGTCTACGCACCAACTATGACCAACGAAGATGATGTCAAGAACAAGTTCTATGAGGACCTGCACAGTGTATTAATATCTGTTCCCAAAGGAGACAAACTTATACTCCTTGGGGATTTCAATGCCAGAGTAGGCACGGACACCACCTCTTGGAGTGGCATTATTGGAAAGCATGGAGTCGGAAATTGTAACAGCAATGGACTCCGCCTCCTTCAGACATGTGCCGAACATGATCTCGTGATTACGAACACAATTTTCCGTCTCCCCATGAGAAATAGGACATCGTGGATGCACCCTCGCTCGAAACACTGGCACCTCATTGACTATGTCATCGTCAGGAGGAGTGACAGACAAGACGTTCGAGTGACAAAATCCATGTGTGGTGCCGAATGTTGGACAGACCATCGTCTCATTGTCTCGAAAATGAACATCCACATCAGGCCACCACGGCGTCCCCAAGGGGCGAAAATGCAAACAAAGCTAAATGTCACCCGCCTAAACAGCAAGAAAATGCAGCAGTCGTTTGAAAATATGCTGGAAGACCGCCTCAAGCCCAATGCTGAAGCTAAACAGGATACAGAAACAGAATGGAGAGCCCTAAAGGACACAATTTATAACACTGCTATGGAAATCCTGGGTCCAGCCCCCCGAAAGCATAAAGACTGGTTTGATGAAAATTCCGAAGACATCAACCAATTGCTGGCCGAGAAACATCTTCTCCTCAAGGCACATTTGAATGACCCAAAGTCAACATCAAAAAAAGATGCTTTCAAGAACATTCAGAGAGTTGTGCAGCAGAAACTTCGGCACATGCGGGACTCCTGGCTGAGCAGCAAAGCTGATGAAATTCAGGGCTTTGCTGACAGACATGATATGAAAAACTTCTACGACTCACTGAAAGCGGTCTATGGTCCTTCATCACCAGGCATAGTTCCCCTCCTCAGTGCAGACGGGGGAACATTGGTCACCGATAAGAAAGAAATCCTCCAACGCTGGGCAGAGCATTTCAGCAAAATCTTAAATGCAACTTCCTTCTTCGATGATGAAACCATCAACTGCCTTCCTCAAGTTCCCACCAATGAGACACTTGGTGACCTGCCAACCATAGTGGAAATAAACAAAGCCATCCAGCAACTCTCCAGCGGCAAGGCACCTGGTCCTGACTCCATCCCAGCAGAGATATACAAGGCAGGTGGGCCGGTCCTAACAGAGCAGCTTCACCAAGTCTTCACAAACATATGGATGAACGAGACCATGCCACAAGATTTTAAGGACGCGTCAATAGTCCACCTTTACAAACGTAAAGGAAACCGCCAATCCTGTGACAACCACCGAGGCATCTCCTTGCTTTCAATTGCAGGGAAGATACTCGCCAGAATTCTTCTCAATCGCCTCACAGCCCATCTCGATCAAGGTCTTCTTCCTGAGAGTCAATGTGGCTTCAGAAAAGAACGTGGAACTGTTGACATGATTTTCGCTGCAAGGCAGCTGCAAGAGAAATGTCAGGAACAGAACTGCGAAATGTTCTCCACTTTCATTGACCTTACCAAGGCTTTTGACACAGTCAGCAGAGAAGGACTGTGGAAGATTATGGCAAAATATGGCTGTCCACGAAAGTTTGTCCAAATAGTGCGGCTATTTCATGACGGCATGCAGGCAAGAGTACAGGAAAATGGTGAACTGTCTGAACCCTTTCCTGTAACCAATGGAGTGAAGCAAGGATGTGTCCTGGCACCAACACTGTTCAGCCTCATGTTTTCAGCCATGTTGATGAATGCCTTCGAGAACGACGACATTGGAATAGACATCAACTACCGTATGGATGGAAAGTTATTCAATCTCAGAAGGCTGAAAGCTAAAACCAAAGTTGACAGCGGCACCGTCAGAGAGCTCCTGTTTGCTGATGATTGCGCTCTATACGCCAACTCAGAGGCGGACATGCAACATAATGTTACAGCTTTCTCACATGCCTGTGCCAACTTTGGGCTCAATATCAACTTGGAGAAGACTGTAGTTATGTACCAGCCAGCTCCAGGGAATAATCACACTGTGCCGAATATCAAAGTGAATGATCATAGACTAAGTGTTGTGGACAAATTCACCTATCTTGGCAGCACTGTGTCACAAGCTGCCACAATCGATGACGAAGTGAATGCAAGAATCTCCAAGGCCAGTGCAGCCTTTGGCAGACTGTACAAGAATGTATGGGACAGAACTGGAATAAGCCTGCAAACAAAGCTAAAAGTCTACAAAGCAGTTGTATTATCCACACTGCTATATGCTTGTGAAACCTGGACTGTTTATCAGCGACACGCTAGGAAATTAAACCACTTCCACACAGTCTGCCTAAGGAAGCTACTGAAGATTAAATGGCAAGACAAGATTCCAGATACTGAAGTCCTAGAAAGAGCATCCATGCCCAGTATCCACACTCTACTGATGAAGAATCAGATTCGCTGGGCTGGTCACCTGACCCGCATGCCAGATCACAGGCTCCCTAAACGAATTTTCTACAGCGAACTGCGTTGTGGTAAACGCTCCCAAGGTGGCCAGAGGAAACGTTTTAAAGACACTCTGAAAATTTCACTGAATGCTTTTGGAATTCATCATGACACCTGGGAGGCTGCAGCAAGAGACCGAAATTCGTGGCGTGCATCATTACGCAAGGGTGCAGTCATATGTGAGGCAACCAGGACTGCAAGAGCTGTGAAGAAAAGGCAGGACAGAAAAACCACTGCAGGAAATCCTCCTCCAGAGACGTCAAGCATTCTTTGCCCACATTGTCAAAGAACATTTCGAGCCAAAATAGGCCTTATCAGCCATCTTAGAACCCACGGCTCCACACCTTCAACCCCACTGGATGAAACGAATGGTCATCATCATTCTTGATGGACAAACAACAACAAAAAAAAAAAAAAACACATACATACATACATACATACATACATACATACATACATACATACATACATACATACATACATACATACATACATACATACATACATACATACATACATACATACATACATACATACATACATACATACATACATACATACATACATACATACATACATACATACATACATACATACATACATACATACATACATACATACATACATACATACATACATACATACATACATACATACATACATACATACATACATACATACATACATACATACATACATACATACATACATACATACATACATACATACATACATACATACATACATACATACATACATACATACATACATACATACATACATACATACATACATACATACATACATACATACATACATACATACATACATACATACATACATACATACATACATACATACATACATACATACATACATACATACATACATACATACATACATACATACATACATACATACATACATACATACATACATACATACATACATACATACATACATACATACATACATACATACATACATACATACATACATACATACATACATACATACATACATACATACATACATACATACATACATACATACATACATACATACATACATACATACATACATACATACATACATACATACATACATACATACATACATACATACATACATACATACATACATACATACATACATACATACATACATACATACATACATACATACATACATACATACATACATACATACATACATACATACATACATACATACATACATACATACATACATACATACATACATACATACATACATACATACATACATACATACATACATACATACATACATACATACATACATACATACATACATACATACATACATACATACATACATACATACATACATACATACATACATACATACATACATACATACATACATACATACATACATACATACATACATACATACATACATACATACATACATACATACATACATACATACATACATACATACATACATACATACATACATACATACATACATACATACATACATACATACATACATACATACATACATACATACATACATACATACATACATACATACATACATACATACATACATACATACATACATACATACATACATACATACATACATACATACATACATACATACATACATACATACATACATACATACATACATACATACATACATACATACATACATACATACATACATACATACATACATACATACATACATACATACATACATACATACATACATACATACATACATACATACATACATACATACATACATACATACATACATACATACATACATACATACATACATACATACATACATACATACATACATACATACATACATACATACATACATACATACATACATACATACATACATACATACATACATACATACATACATACATACATACATACATACATACATACATACATACATACATACATACATACATACATACATACATACATACATACATACATACATACATACATACGTACGGACGTACATACATACATACGCGCATACATACATACATACATACATACATACATACATACGCACATACATACATACATACATACATACATACATACATACATACATACATACATACATACATACATTTCTATAACATTGACATTTTTATAACAGTGACATTTCTATAAGATACATTTATTAAGTACATTTGTAATTAGATATGTAAGTACATTTGTAATCGGATATGTGAGTAGCTATGCAATTAAATATATAATTGGCTCTTTAATTAGATATTTAAACAGCCATGTAAGTAGATATGAAATAATATATGCAAGTAGATATATAAATAGCAAGTAAGTAGATATATGTAGATATATATGTTTATATATAATTAGATATGTAAGTTAATATGTAATAAATATGAAATTATATATGTAATTAGATATATACATAGATGTGCCAGTATATATGAAAATAGATATATAATTATATATGTAATTAGATATGTTATCAGTTATGTATGTATACATGTGATTCTAAGTGTAATTATGAATGTAACTGTATATTTAATTAAATATATTAGTAGATATTTAAGTATATATGTGAGTATGTATGTATGTAAATATATGTGTGATTATATGTATAATTCGATATCCAAGTAGACATGTAATTAAATATACAGGTAGATAATTAAGAAGATATGTAAATAGATGTTAAATAGATATGTAAGTGTGTAATTAGATATGCAAGTATTTAAGTAATATCATATTAGGTATTTAATTATATATGTTATTAGATATGAAATTAGATATATAAGTAGATATGTAATTAGATGTATAAATAAATATGCAAGTATATATGTATTTAGATATGTAGGTGTATGTATAAGTAGATATATACGTATCATTGTATATATATATATATATATATATATATATATATATATATATATATATATATATATATATACAATGATACGTATATATATATAATGTTCATCATGTGCCATGCCAATAAGCGTGTTTTGCCATCTCACTTGATCACTAGAGTCGTGGATCACCTCCGTGTTTCTGTTTCGACCATGCCACGTGGCCAAGCCATCAACGTATTTAATTATTGGTCTTTCCCTTGGTCTCTCCCCTTCGATCTTGCCATTTGTCACACAATTCTCCAGTTCATTTCTTCTCATAACATGCCCAACAAAGTTTGACTGTCTACCTTTAATGTCTCTAATCTGTTTACGATCTTCATTTGTTTCTTGTAGGACATGTTCATTGGTTTTTCTGTCTGTCCATGGTATTCTTTGCATTTTCCTCAGAAACCACATTTTCACAGCCATTAGATAATTGATATCTTTTTATTGGTCAGTATGTTTTTCATCTTGCAAAAGGCTCCCTTCGCAATGGCAATTCTTGTTTTAATCTCTTCAAGGCATCTCCCATCAGATGTTATGACTGTTCCGAGATAGCTGTACCGATTCAGTTGTTTAACAATATGTTCATTTACTCGTATATTACATTGTGGTATTTCTTTCTTCCTAGTGACGACCATAATTTGTATATTCTTACAATTCAATTCTAACCCTAGTTGTTTACTGTGTGCAACAACCGCATCTACTAAATGTTGCATGTCCTATTCATTGTCTGCAGTCAAGACTGTATCATCTGCAAATCTAATGTTATTAATGTATCGTCCCCCAATGTTGATTCATTCCATATCTTCTATATTTCTGAAAATATTTTCACTGTATAGGGAAAACATGTGGAGACATTACACATCCCTGTCTGACACCTCTCCTAATAGGCTGATATTGACCTACTTCATTATCAATTCTTATGGCAGCTTGTTGTTTCCAATATATTTTGTTTGTTACAAGTATAAGGTCTTTTCCATCAATTTGTAGATCTTCAAGCATCCTTATCATATCGAAATGTCTCACTGTATCGAAAGCCTTCGTGTAGTCAATAAAACAAAGGTGTAGATCTTTGTTTACTTCTATAGAACGTGCAATTACTGTTCTCGGTATATGCACAGCATTTACTGTACCCTTGCCTTCTACAAACTCACATTGTTCCTCTCCTTCTCAGGTTGTATTTTCTTCCCAACTCTTTCTTCAACAACTTCCCAAACAGCTTTCATATGTAGTGTCTGCGAAGAATTATTGGTATTAAGTGGCAAGAGAAAATCACAAATACTGAAGTATTGGAAAGATCAGATTGTGTGACGGTTTATTCCATGCTCAGTCTTCGCAGACTTAGATGGATAGGGCATCTTAGGAGGATGGAAGATGGTAGAATACCAAAGAACATTTTTTTGGTGAATTAAAGATGGGTAAAAGATCTCAGGGTCGGCCTCTACTACGATACAAAGATGTGCGTAAACGGGACATGATTGATACAGACATTGATAATGCACATTGGGAGCAAGTCGCCGCTGAACGTGTTGCATGGAGGGCACACATCAGAAATGGAATAAAGACAAAGGAAAAAATTATTGCAGATAAGTCACACAGCGAGCGTGTGAGACGTAAGATAGTGCATGATGGTGGAAATGACCACGTGTTCATAGGCACCCACTGTGAACGAACATTTACAGCGCACATTGGCCTTATCAGCCACATTCGCTACCGACATGGGTAAAGTTATTATGCCTTTTTGAAGCACAAACTATCGTCTGTCAAGACGGCAAGGTGCCAATGGTGTGTGTGTGTGTATGTGTATATATATGTGTGTGTGTGTGTGTGTGTGTGTGTGTGTGTGTGTGTGTGTGTGTGTGTTTAAGTACATATGTAAGTATATATATGTAAGTATATATATGTAAGTAAATATGTTAGCGGGTATTCAAGTATGTTATTGTTGTTTGTCCATCAAGAATGATGATGACCACTCAATTCATCCAATGGGGTTGAAAGTATGGAGTTGTGAGTTCTAAGATGGCTGATAAGGCCTATTTTGGATCGAAATGTTCTTTGACAATGTGGACAAAGAATGCTTGACGTTTCTGGAAGAGGATTTTCTGCAGTGGTTTTTCTGTTCTGTCTTTTCTTCACAGCTCTTGCAGTCCTGGTTGCCTCACAAGTGACCGCACCCTTGCGTAATGATGCACGCCACGAATTTCGGTCTCTGGTTGCAGTCTCCCAGGTGTCATGATGAATTCCAAAAGCATTCAGTGAGATTTTCAGAGTGTCTTTAACGCGTTTCCTCTGGCCGCCTTGGGAGCGTTTACCACAACGCAACTCGCCATAAACAATTCGTTTAGGGAGCCTGTGATCTGTCATGCGAGTCAAGTGACCAGCCCAACGAATCTGATTCTTCATTAGTAGAGTGTGGATACTGGGCATGGAAGCTCTTTCTAGGATTTTAGTGTCTGGGATCTTGTCTTGCCATTTAATCTTCAGTAACTTCCTAAGGCAGACTGTGTGGAAGTGGTTTAATTTCCTATCGTGTCTGATAAACAGTCCAGGTTTCACAAGCATATAGCAGTGTGGACAATACAACTGCTTTGTAGACTTTCAGCTTTGTTTGCAGGCTTATTCCATTTCTGTCCCATACATTCTTGTACAGTCTGCCAAAGGCCTCGCTGGCCTTGGAGATTCTTGCATTCACTTCTTCATCAATTGTGGCAGCTTGTGACACAGTGCTGCCAAGAAATGTGAATTTGTCCACAACACTTAGACTATGACCATTCACTTTGATATTCAGCACAGTGTGATTATTCACTGGAGCTGGCTGGTACATAACTACAGTCTTCTCCAAATTGATGTTGAGCCCAAAGTTGGCACAGGCATGTGAGAAAGCTGAAACATTATGTTGCATGTCCGCCTCTGAGTTGGCGTATAGAGCGCAATCATCAGCAAACAGGAGCTCTCTGACGGTGTCGCTGTCAATTTTGGTTTTAGCTTTCAGCCTTCTGAGATTGAATAACTTTCCATCCATGCGGTAGTTGATGTCTATTCCAATGTCGTTGCTCTCGAAGGCATTCGTCAACATAGCTGAAAACATGAGGCTGAACAGTGTTGGTGCCAGAACACATCCTTATTTCACTCCATTGGTGACAGGAAAGGGCTCAGACAGTTCACCATTTTTCTGTACTCTTGCCTGCATGCCATCATGAAATAGCCGCACTATTTGGACAAACTTTCGTGGACAGTCATATTTTGCCATAATCTTCCACAGTCCTTCTCTGCTGACTGTATCAAAAGCCTTGGTAAGGTCTACCAAGCAAGTTGCAAGTATCTATGCAAGTATATATACAAATGTATATGCAATTTCATCGAATAGGACATTAGGTGAGTAATTATGTAAGTAGTTATATCTTGTATAAGTAAAACAATGTGCTTTGCACATCGAATATGACATTCGATAAGTAGATGCGTAAGTAGATGTGCTACTGAAATCAATATGGCATTGGGTATGTATATATGTAAGTAGATGTGCTATTGAAATCAATATGGCATTGAGTATGTATATGTGTAAGTAGATGTGCTACTGAAATCAATATGGCATTGGGTATGTATATGTGTAAGTAGATGTGCTACTGAAATCAATATGGCATTGAGTATGTATTTGCGTAAGTAGATGTGCTATTGAAATCAATTCGGCATTAGATATGTAGATATGTAAGTAGATGTTCTATGAACATTGAATACGACATTGGGCAAGTATATATGCGCTTGTGTTGGTTATTTACATTGAAAATGTCATAGGCTTCCCGTCGGTCGATGGCGTCGTTTTTGTCTGTATCGACGAGAGCAAAAAACACCCAGACGGTGCTTTTGTTGCAGACAGCCAGGACTGCAGCAGGAAGTAGGATGAAGCATACGTACAGGAACATCATTTTCAACAGCTTCTACGTGCACCTGAGGATGTATAAGGGCATCGCATTGTCCTTGTGTTATAATAATAATAATAATAATAATAATAATAATAATAATAATAATAATAATTATTATTATTATTATTCAGACACATACTTACAGACAGCAGATAGACACGTTGGTTTACATACTGGGCACATAATTACGGACTGGTGTATTTGTGTGTTTGTTGTTTGACCTATGCTGGTTTAATATAAATTTCTGAGTCCTACGGTGCTATTTGAATGGATAGATAAGAACTATGTCAGTATCCTATAGATGTGGGCTAATGTGGATGTTAGACCTAGCTAATGAAGACATCTTAGTTTTAGCTTACTTTAGTTGACGGATCAACATCACGGCACAAATGTGTAACCCATAAGTGCTCCGTTCTACTCCTAACTCAAGCCTGAGTCTGACGAAACTCAGTTCAGTGGGCAAACTCCGTAGCACAGGCGAGGACCCTGAAATACTTTGGGTAGATTTTTAACTCGAAATTTTGCCCGGACAGCGCCGTTTAGTCTACTCTTTTTCGATTTCCAACTGCTAAGGGATATTTTACGTGCGCAACAATACACACGGGCGTCCGATCTCACTACCCAGAGACCAGGGGCAATTTATTTACTAGAAGTCCACATGGAAATGTCCCGGCCCTCACCGGGGCTTGAACCCGAGACTTCCAGCACTCCAGGCGGATACCATACCTTGAGACCACTCAGCCCCCTTAGAACGTACCTACATCGTTCTTAGGCCTGTCTAGTTGGTTATGCACCAGCATGTTCCTACAGCCAGGCCCTGTGGAAATTTGGAGGTCACAGGTTCGAATCCCGGTCGGTAACTATAATTTTATCTTGTATGTTGTCCAGTGCGTCCTCTGATCCCTTCTTCGTTCTTCTATTTCTAGCAGCGACAAAAAATACATGTATGCTTATTTATGAAATATCAGGATAGTTTGTGGAGACCGACCTTGACCACAACATGGATGGATGTCTTTTGTCACCATTATTACTTTTACTTCCAGACTGGCTATGACGACAACAATAACATCCAGAAATGGAATTCTGTTGATTCTAACCAACATGATTACGTGGACTTCGCCGACACTGCACTCCCACAGGTATTCAAATAGAGGATTAAATACTTGCAATCACACTTCATGAGAGGTTACAACAAGTTGGTCTAACAATTCATAAACTACTCGCAACAACACTTCATGAGAGGTCTCAACAATTAGGTCTGACAAGTAATAAACTACTCGCAACAACACTTCATGATCCATCCATTCATCCATCATGTGCCATGCCGGTAAGCGTGGGCGGTCATGTTTTGCCATCTCACTCGATCACCAGAGTCGTGGATCAGCTCTGTGTTTCTGTCTCGACCATGCCACAAAGCCAAGCCATCCAGGTATTTGCTTCTATGTCTTCCTCTTGGTCTGTTCCCTTCGATCTTACCAGTTGTCACCAAGTTCTCCAATTCATTTCTTCTTATAACATGCCCAAAAAAATGTTGACTGTCTGCGTCTAATATCTCTAATCAGTTTACGATCTTCATTTGTTTCTTGAAGGACCTATTCATTAGTCTTTCTGGCTGTCCATGGTATTCTTTGCATTTTCCTCAGAAACCACATTTCTACAGCCATCAGATGTTTTTCAGCTTGGCTGCTCATTGTAGAAGCTTCACATCAATATAAAAGTACAGGTTCTATGTAGCACCTCAACACTCTTTTTCTCGTTTCAATTGACATCTTTTTTTTGGTCAGTATGTTTTTCATCTTGCTAAAGGCTACCTTAGTCAAAATAAGCAGCGTGGAAGCCGCCAACACAATCAAGAAGGCATAAGAGGAAAACTTGACTGCTAGCTTGAACGCCAGAACGTGAAACTACCGCAAAGGTTATTCAAACTTCAACGCCAAATGATGTCGCTCCCGTAGATCAACCGACGCCAGAGACTACAACTTTAACTAAAGACAGCAGCAAATGCGAAATTTTCAACAGCAACAGCATGTGAAGTTTTTAACAGCACCAAGATGAAGCAGCTCAATTTACCAGAGACCCCCACAAAAGAGGAAACAACAACAACTTCACCCGAAAATTACTGCTAAAACGGACAAACGTGTGAGAAGCCAAACTGTCGGTGCTACCAACAGACAAGATAATCAATCTGCTGGAAAACGAGCTGGGAGGAAACAGCATCTACCGGCTCCGCATGACACCTGGTGGAGTAGTGGTCTCCATCAACAAAAACCGAAAGACCACAGCACTTATGCAGAAAATCGCACAAGGAGAGAAAGCCGACATCAAGCTTCACCACGGCATCTCATTGTAAGCTACCCGACACAGCATGATGAAACGATGAGTTATTAAACGAGTCAAGACCCATTTCACCAACGACAAGATCAAGGAGATGCTGCCAAGGGAGAACAAGAAACTCAAGATCATCAGTGAGTGATCACCGAGAGGATCATCGGAAAGAACAACATCCCCTCCACAGTCGTAATAGTAACATCGGAGGACCGAGTGATCCCTCAATTCATCAGATGGGACAAGAGATACCAAGTTCCAGAGCTTTACATACCGAGAGTGCTGCAGTGCTCTAAGTGCCAGAAGTTTTTGGCACACCCGTCCCACCTGTAAGTGTGAGGTTGAGGTTTGCAAATATTGCTCTGGACCTCATCCATACAGTCAGTGCCAGCATGCAAAGATCGACAAGGACTTCAGGAGGCCTAACACTAATAGAAAATGCGCCAACTGCATCGGCAACCACGGCGTCAGGTACCTCGGCTGCCTCTGCCACCAAAACAGCAAGGAAGCTATCAAGAGCACCATCAAAACTAACCTGCCCTATAAAGAGGATAGGAGGCAGTACGAGGCCACCAATCGACTCACAAAAAGCGACAAAGCGCAACTTGAAGGCCAACTGAAGGACCTGCGATCAAAGTTTAACAGCATGGAGAAAGGAAAAGAAAAGACGCAAGAGACTTATATAACAGCCACTCAGCGCATCCTGGACGAAACGAAGCAAGTTCAGCAGAAGATTGGGCAGGATGTCGCTCGAATGGCTGCTATAAAGGCTGAAACAGAAGAAAGGGTATCAAGCATGGAAGAAGAAAACGACAAGACGCAGGAAACACAGATAACGGTGGTTCGGCCCATCAAATTAAGCAAGTCCAACAGAAGATAGAGCAGAATGTCGCTCGTATGACTGCTATAAAGGCTGAGAATGAAGTACAGCTATTAAAAATTCAAGATATGAAAGAAAGGACATCAGATACTCAACAAGAGATATTAGCACTGCTTAGTACCCAGACAGCCGAACTAGAAGATATAAGAAACAGACAGAAGAAGAAGCAACAGAGGAAGGACGATATCGCTCACCACCAAGAACGAACGGGCGAACCGCCCACAACACACGTAGTCATGGAAGATCCAAACGCTCACAATTACTGGAGTATAGAGAACGAGAGGTAAAGCTCCTGGAAGGAAACAGCACCAATAACTCCAGCCTCAACAAGTACGTGACTCTTCCCAGACATGAAAAACCTCATCAAGAAAGTAACGAACGCAATCAACCGATCAGAAGCCGGTGAAGCTGACAACAAGCAGCCAAAGTACGAAAGACAAACTACAAGCTACACCATAAACACCCCAACATAGCCAAGTCGAAAACTCGAAGGCTGAAAGTTGGTACTCGTACCAAAAATTGGATTGGATTGTCTAGAACAAACAACGGACAATACGAACCTGCAATATACAGTGAAAAGCCAGTGTTAAGAAAGGCTTAGTATCCACTCTACTTATAAGTGCCCGCCATTGGACGATAATTGTTTTACTTAATGAGGCAGTACTCGGCCCTATAGGGGTGATGTTTATCAGCTTCAAAGTTGGATTTCACAGTGAGCAAATTGGGAACGTCAAGGATATGTTGACGACAGGTGGACACTTATTTGTTTTACGTTAATGTTGTCAACATCCTGTTGGGCTCTTGAAGCAGGCATATGTGCTTCTGTGTACCCAAAAAAATTTATCCACGGTGTTCTTGATTTTCGTTTACTTTATGCATAGTAGAGGGGATTGGAGGGTCATAGTCACCGAGACCTGGCGCCTGATGTATAAGGGGACTAAAACGAAGTAGTAGTTGTAGTTGTTGTAATTGAAGAAGTAGTAGTATTAGTAGCAGTAGTAATTGTTGTTGTAGTATTAGTAGCAGTAATAATAATATTACTAGTATTAGTAGTAGTAGTGGTAGTATTAGTAGTAAAAGATGTAGTGGTAGTAGCAGTAGTAGACGGATTAGTATAATAGTAGTACTAGTAGTAATAGAAGCAGTTTGCGTTGCAGTAGTATTAGTAGTTGTAGTGGTGGTGGTGGTGGTGGTGGTGGTGTTAGTGGTGGTAGTGGTGGTAGTAGTAGTAGTAGTAGTAGTAGTAGTAGTAGTAGTAGTAGTAGCAGCAGTAGTAGTAGTAGTAGTAGTAGTAACAGTAGCATTACTAGTAGTGGTAGTAGACGTAGTAGTGGTGTTAGTAGTAGTAGTGGTAGTAGTAGTAGTAGTAGTAGTAGTAGTAGTAGTAGTTGTGGTAGTAGTGGCAGTAGTATTAGTAGTAGTAGTAGTAGTAGTAGTAGTAGTAGTAGTAGTAGTAGTAGTAGTAGTAGTAGTAGTAGTAGTAGTAGTAGTACCAGCAGCAGCAGTAGCCGAAGGATCTGGAGATCGTGTGACATGGTAAACTATGTTCTCCTAAGCTTACTGGCACATCTTCGGACTTACAGATTGAAAGAATGATATGTGACATCATAGTCTCAGACTTAAAGATTAGTAGACAGGTGGGACGCAGAGGTGTTTCCAAGGCACCAGGGCCGAGTTATATACTGGCCAAGACCTATTGACGCGTCCTCGTCGAGCGTCCTGGGCAACAGGTCCCTTCGGGGTCCTGGCTAAAGTCAGTAGGACCGCCGATTCCTCCGAAGTCGGAGAGTGTCTGCCTGTACGGCGCGGAACCACCAGTCTGCACACCAATAAGCCAGACATGGGACAACGGATACTCACGCAAATCTCAGGTCCTGTATGACATCACACTGATGTTGGATAACAGGATGACTTCATCCGACATACAGGACTTCGCGTTGGAGCTCAAGCCAACGAACACAAGCAAGCAAGCAAGCAGTAGACAGGTATGTGACATCACAGCCTCATACATACAGATTAGTAGACTAGTATGTGATATAATAGCCTGAGACATATAGATTAGTAGACTGCTGTGTGACATCACATACTCAGACATAAAGCTTAGTAGACTGGTAATAGACATCACAACCCAAAGCATATTTATTAGTAGACTGGTAGGTGACATTACAGCTTCAGATATATAGATGAGTAGACTGGCATGTGACATCACAACCTCACACGTATAGATTAGTAGACTGGTATGTGACATGACAGCCTCAGACGTATAGATTAGTAGACTGGTAGATGATTTCACAGCCTCAGAGATATAGACTAGTAGACTGGTATGTGACATCATTCATTTAATCATTCAATAACATGTCCTTGGCAGAACCTTGGTCCCATAACAATCGTCCGGAAAACTTCTCGATCATAAACAAGATGTTCCGCCTCCTATACATCTGGAGATCATCCACCTCATCGTGACCCATCTTCTCTTTGGCCTTCCTCTTCCTCTCTTCCAAGACATATACCCCTCCATTACTGTTCTCTTCAAACTTTCGTGACGTTTCAAGTGACCAAAATATTTCAAATTTTTTTTCTTTGTCTTGAATAGTCAACCTTCTGCAATATTTAGTTCTTGAAGAATGGATGTATGTGTTCTTTTCTTTATCTAAGATATGCTTTGCTTATAATGAGCACATAGACCAGGTGATAACAAAGGCAAAGCGGGGTTTGGCTGCGATGCGGGCGATGGAGGCAGCAAACTGTGTGCAGAGCCATCTATGTCTCCTATACGAGGGGCTGGTCATGTCTGTTTTTGAGTATGCGATGGCGATCCTGACTCTCAGCCGTAAGCAGATAGAAAGGATGGAAAGGATACAGAACGAAGCTATGCGCATTATTTTTGGATGTACAAGAGATACAGCATGCAGGGCGATGCGCTACCTTCTTAATTTTCCAACCATTGAAGACAGACTACAAATTTGCAGAGCACGTGCCTACCTCAGAGTCAAAGCAAACACAACATCCACAGCATAGTGAAATTAGGAAGGTGAGCGGCAGCAAGTTAAAAAGAGGAAGGTCGTGGATGGGTCAGGCGGAAGACATTCTATAACAGGTGTGTTCACTGGAGGACTTAGAACTTGGCGAGGACTGGGTACAAGTGCCAACATATTTATGTACGTCCTTTTCAGTTTGCATCCAACTAGACAGAAAATGCAGACAAGAAAACTCGGCTGCTGTGGAGGCGGAGGTACAAGCGTTGATTTTCAAGAATTCGTTAGACGGTGATGCTGTCATTTACACAGATGGGTCTGTCGTCCGACATGTGAGCAGCTCATGGGCCTTTATGTCGCGGGCCGGAGGGATAATTGTGAAGGAGGACTCTGGTGCTTTTGTTGAGACCACTAGTAGCCTGATTATGGAAGTCATGGCAGTAAGTAAAGCAATAGCATGGCTCGAGACACAGACATTCACTAGGGCGTGTGTCCTTAGCGACTCAATGAGCATGCTCAAGATGATAGAGACGGGGTGGATCCGAAGAGAGTGGTTGCTCTCTTTGGAGCGGTCTCGGCAGGCAAAGATTAGTTTCATCTTCGTGCCAGGGCATGCGGGAGTACAAGGAAATGAGCGGTCTGACAGGCGCGCAGGTAAGGCTAATGTGGAGGGCGTACGCGCCATGGACCAGGCTGACATTATGAATGCTCTACGAGAAGTATGACTTTTGCGAGAACCAAATGATGACTGCGAATCCACAACCATGGTCAGACTGCGAGAACAGCAATGCGGAGTACACGTTTAGCCTCCCGGTCAGGGTTACGTGAAGCTATTTGTGCAGGTGGTGGATGAAGCTGAAAAGCAGTCGACAGATAGTTGTAGGTTATGGTCTCCAACTTCACGACGGTAGGCAGAGGATCTATTTTATGGGGAGACAATGGTTACGGTCATAGACCAGTATGGTCACTGCAAAGAAGGAAAGAAATGGCAAACTACCTTCTTTACAGATGCCAAAAAAATTATGTTGTGCTGTCTCATTGAAAATCAGAGAAACGGTGTAAATGGGTGCTCCATAGGAGCAGCCATGCTCGGTCGGGATAGTCATGTACACCAGGTGGTTCCAGACCGTCAGCAGGCTATTAGGTGCAAACGATTACAATCGTTGAAAGTAGGAATTTGGAATGTGTGATATAATAAAACGTCCTTACCCTTTCCTATTTTATTGACTCCCTTAAAAATAAACAACCCCTTTCAATTACTGTTTAAGTAACTTACTTAATGTAGGAGAAAATAAAACAGCGATAGACTGACCCTGGCAGCTTAATGTATTTGGCTTTATTTTTTTCACGTACCTGGCAAGACTGGGACTGATGGAAAAACAAAGACCCAGTGTAGCCATTTTAGTTCAGCCAAACAAAGGGAGCAGACATGTAAAAGTTCCCCGTGTGGGGTTTCTTTCCCCGTGTGGGGAAAAGGTATTGTTGCCTTTAAAAACATGATTCTCTTCAACTATTGGTATGTTATATCTACATTATTAAGATGTATTTATGTATTACATAGTCCAGTATGTTTAATTAAGAATTAGAATAATAAGTCAACAATTCTCTTAAACCAGGCTGGATGATGTTTACCAAAGAAACACATGTGGGCGCCACGCTGTAATTTTTCCTATGTCTTACAATTTCAAATCCATATGTTAAAATCTTGTATAGGCATTATGAACTTATATCTCACTAGTAGTGCTTACAATCTAGAAATATTATGTGTACCGTAGAGTATCAAACTCAGGTCAAAAACACATTCTAGGAATTATCTCAATGTAGTAGCAGACTCTTGTTTGCATACTTCAGTAGAGAACTTGTGTCTGTCAATTTTATATTCCTATGTTAAAACTTCTATGCACTGTGAACAATAGCTCACTATTTATGCTTAGAAATCTGCAAATAATCTATGTACTATAGAAAGGAAGTTTTATCCATGCGGGGACATACAAATGATTACGCATATTCCTCACTCTTACTTAGTCAGGGGATAAAATATTTTGCCACATCATAATCTGTAACTTGGAAATATAGTGCTAAATTTTAGTACCATCCTTTTGCTAACAGATTAATAACCACTCCATAGTAGTGAAGAACATATAATCATTTCATAAAATAGTGTTAGGAGAATGCCATGTTTGAGAATATAAATTCATGAACAATTAAAGTAAACGCGTGATGTAAATGCATGTTCGGATAGGATTCAATCCCCATCGCCTCACCGTAGTAGAAACAGAAGCGAAGATTGATGTGAATAAATTGCTTGCAATATTCAGAATACTGGACCATGCGGCATAAGTGATTCTAATAAATACCCTCCGAATAATAGCAGTCATTGACAAAATATATCACAGCGGCTAATATCCTCATCTGCGGTACGCAGTGGGGAAAAACAATATATGTTTTAGTTATGGATTAACCCCTGAAGAAAATTCAAAACCATTGGCTCCGGCATTAAATTTTATGATTAAATTATTATGTATGATTATCAGGTACTTAATATCAGAGAAATGTACATGTATGTTTTTTTCTGGTATGAGAATTTTCTCTGTTCTGATTGTTACTTTTTCCTGTGGGAATATACATTTTAATGTTGCACCTTGGGATTAGAGGATGTTGATGTAAGAATCCATGTTTATTTCAGTACTTAAGAAGCCAATGTTGAATAGTCTTGACCTAGTGATGATTATAGTGCCGAAAGGAAGACGCGGCATTAGAAACCACAGGGATTCTGTATAGGCTATTCTCTTCAAGTAATGAGAGAGACAATATCAACATGTTGTATGGACAGAATGGCTTCACCCATCCAATAGTCCCAGTAACAACAGAACAAAATATAAGTGAGAAAATACCTTACTCACTATGAAGAGTCAGAATGGCTCTACTCAGCAATGAGGGACGGTGGAACGTAGACACCCACTCCTTTCCCCTTCTCCCCTTGTTGTTTTGTATTTGTGTTTGTAATTGTGTTGTAAACCTTTTACCATAACACAGTAGGTTAATGCTCGTGTTGTATTCTTGTCATCCCTTTTCTATAGAAGAGAAGCAGGTGGTGGTTGAATGTGGTGGGACTATATCACTGAACCTGGATCCTGGGTCAACAGCCAGAAAGTGAATGTCCTAACCATAGTCTGCATCTAGAAATACCCATGGTTACTGCTGCGCTCAATAGCTACATAGCGAGCAACAGATAAATTCGAAGACAACTGACTGGGTGAGTGATTAAGTCCTATTTTAGTAGGAATATCCAGGATGTACTTCAAGATCTAATAATCTACAAAGATGAAGATCAATAGAGTACTGACAACAGTGTATCGTCTGCTTTACTTCTGAGAAGTATCACCTGTGGCCTCACCATTCAACCAAGTCAGTGAAACTGGGACAACCCTTCTACAAGTTACTAAAACTAACAACAGTGAGTAACCTTCAACTGTTGGTTGGATTACCAAGCTAATATCCACAATGGATAAGTCTTCGAAAGAACGTCTCACAGCTGCAACAGTCAAACATAAGGTTCCAGCCATGCAACACCAAGTTTTTGCTATGAACACCAACTCAAAATGGGAGAAGACACTGAACCACATAAGCCAATACAGCCAAGGTACAAACTTAATATCATCTGAAACATAACTACGAAACCAGATTATCTCAAGGTTCCAAACCCTGAACACCATCAGATAAAAGACCATATGAAAGCAGCTAAATGTCTCTACATCTGCAACAAGAGGAATCATCTAATTGTTTGCAACCCTGTTACTGTGCTGGATTTATTCATCTGTGGATATATGTAGGTATAGATCAATTGTGGCCCTAGTCACAGATACTACCATGAGATGCCTCTCAGTCATATAAAGTTCTACACTGGACTAGATAACAACGACTAATTCCTTGCCGGTCCAATGTCAGCCTAAATGCCATGGGTTATAGACTCGCGACTAGGTGGGTGAAACCTTTGTGTAAGCCAATTTGGTAGTCGGATATTAGAAGCCGAGAAGCTGAATGGACGTCAACTTTTCATCAGACCTGATGATAAAGGGAATTACCTTCTGCAAAGCTTAAGTGGAAATCCTGAAGTATGACCAACCGGAGGCACCAAATTTCACTAACAGGGCACCGAGCCTAAGGCAACAGAATATTCGTGATTCTAGCCCCAAACGGAGGGGATATATGGTGTGTGATTTTTCAATTCCTGGATTATGGAGCATAAAATAGTCACCAGCCAATTACCAGTGGATAAATATTAGGAACATAACTGAGTGCATTAATTCGGTACCCAGATAATGGGAAAAGGATCTAATCGACAGCAAAGATGAACTCTTAACCGCACACCAGGAGATAAATGACTCTATTAATTAGTTTAATTAGTAATACAAAATGCTGTTTATGTGTTGGTTTTTTTTCTGAAGGTAACAGGTCAGTAGTTTTTTTTTTCCAATGGTATATATATGGTATAGTATTTTGACACCAACTCATTATTTTTAAAATGAGAGAATGGTGAAAGGTGTCAGAAATAAAGGGTATGTTGGGGTTCTATGTACTTTGATCATTATTTGCCTTAATTATGAGGGAAAATGAAAGTAGACCCAATTTGTGGTTGTTGTGTTGTTTGTAATAACATTGTTTTTTTTTGGGGGGGTCACTGGGTACTATATTGTAATAATGCAATGAATCCCATGCCTGTCTGAAAATGCATAGTTTTTATTACACATATATATGTAACTGCAGATCTTGAGTTAATACCTGAACTGTTTGTCCAAAAGTGTTGTGTACATCAAGTAAATGTGGTGTCCAACAAGTGGTTGTTTATATGTTGTGAGCAATCAATATCCTTCTAGCACTATAGTAAATTTAAAGGGTGATGAAGTGGGAAGGGAAACCTACACACAGATGCCATTGTTTCAAGGATTGAACTCTTTTCTCCTGGGATTTGTGGTAAATATCCCTGATCACCCTGCATTCTAACCAGTGACCAGAGAATCAATAATACCCCCTAGACATTGTAACGAAATATTCTTAGGAATTAAAATCCACATCCCACAGAATGTTAGAACAATGAGTATAGAAGAATGTTATAATGACATGGAATCTGCTTTGAAGAACTGTAAAAAATCAGAAATAAATATTATAAAGTGTGATTTAAACGCACAAGTGGGAAATCAAGGCGATGGATGCAATGTAGGCAACCATGGATTTGGTGAGCGAAACGAAAGAGGAAACAGTCTTGTAGAATGGGCAAAAGAACAAAAAATCGTTGTAGGAAACACGTGGTTTAATCAGCATCCTAGAAGTTTATGGACATAGAGGAGTCCAGACGGCAGGATTAAAAACCAAATAGATTACATCCTGATTAGTAGAAAGTTTCAAAATGCGTTAACTGTCGTAAAAACAGTCCCCATTGCAGACTGTTACAGTGACCACAGATTAATTACAAGCACATTAAGGTAAAGTTAAAGAAAGTCAAGCATACAACAGGAAAACCTAAATATGATTTGTGCAAATTGAAAGCTGACAAATAAATACAAAATAATGTTAACAAAGAAGTAAACAACACATTTAAAATATTGTCTGATTTAGAGATCTTATTTAAAGATGTGGATGATCAATGCCAAATGATGAAGAATACAATCAGTTGTGCTGCAGAAAAAAAAACTATTCCACAATTAAAGAAAGTGGGTCGTAAGACATGGATGACTGAAGAAATTATACAGCTAATGGAAACAAGAAGACAGAACAAACGTAATCTAGGTAAATATGAAGAAATGCACAGAAAAGTCAGAATATGATGTAAGGTGGCAAAAAAAAATAAAAAATATGGCTCGATAAAAACTGCAAATACATTGGAAAAAAAGCAGCACAACAGAAAAAATACCAAACAAATGCACAAAAGATTTCAGGAGCTTACTAATCAAAGAAGACATACACCAGCAGGCTGTGTAAAGACACAAGATCGAAAAATCATAATAGAAAAAGAACGGATTTTACATGTATGATCAGTATGGTATGTGAAAAGCCTTTATGATGATAACAGAGAATAACATTATTATATTCAAAATAATAATGAAGGACCATCAATTTTGAAGATAAAGGTTCAGAATGCTTTTAACCATATAAAATCAGGCAAGACCCCCGGTTCAGACAGCATCACAACGGAAATGATTAATACTTTGGAAGAATATGGAATAGATAATGTTACCAGACTGCTGAATACTATATATGATACTGGAAACATACCTCATGAATTATGTAACTATGTATTTATTGTAGGGCTGCAACCGATTAATTTTAATTTAATAGTTAACTTTTGAAATATTAACGATTAATTAATCGTTAATTTCGATTAAATCAAAACATTTATTGTCACATAACTCACAGTATAGTCTTGTTTGTCAAAAATCGAAATAACACTGAATTGTCTTGTTCATATGTCATCTAAAAACCAACTATGCAAACAGACGAGTATGTTGACAATATTTGGTTCAAGTGACTAGCGCGCCTTATTAACAATATAACCAGCAGAGCTGAACAATCGTTCACATGGAACTGAGGTAACCGGTATGCACAGAATGGTCTTGGTAAGGAATGCCAATTTTTTTTTAAAATATCGATGCCATTAAGTTTCCACCATTGTAAAGGGTCAACCAATTCAGCAACTTTCTTCTCCATTTCAGACTCAATTAGCTTAATACTTTAGTCTCCGTCTGCTCATCATGAACATTAACTGCTATTTGTTGATCACTACGTGACCAAGTACGTTCTCTTGCATCTTATGACAAACACTTGGATCAAGTGCTGTTGCAGTCTGTAGTATTTCAATACTTGTCATATTAGCTACACATTCACTGAAGTCATTAATACATGCTGCCTTAAATTTAGCTATGTAGCGTGGATCATCATCGTGTACAGTCATATGCTTTGACAACGATGATAGCAGTGGCAATACACAGCTACATGAAACATAATTTTGACCGTCAAGCAGGACTGTAGTCTGCCAAATAAGTCTAAAACTTTGACATATTTCGAAATCTCCTCCCAATCTCTGACAGTTTTGAACCTGTCTATTGCTTCTTTTCATCTGACATGTAGACATTTAATGCTTCTCTGACCTGTAGAAGACTCTGCAGCATAATAAACATACAGTTTAATCTTGATGGTACATCTTTCTGCAGCTTACACAATGGTGACTCTGTACAATTTTGCATCTCGGTTGTGTTTGTAGCATTATGTTTAAAATGTCCGACAATTTTTCGACATTCGGTCCATATGTATAAGTGATTGGAGAAAGGTTTTCGATTAATCGTTAAAAAAAATTAATCGTTAAAACCAATTAACGATTAATCGATTAAGTAATCGTTAACTTCCGCAGCCCTAATTTATTGCAATTACAAAGAAATCAGGAGCTTTGGAATGTGATCAACATCGAACAATTAGTATAATGAGTCACATCACGAATATTTTGCTAAGAATTATCGTGCAAAGAGTTGTTGTTCTAAATTAATGCACAAAAGAATTTAGGAGATTACTAATCAAAGAACACATACACCAGCAGGCTGCCTAAAGACAAAAGATGGAAAAATAATAATAGAAAAGGAACAGATTTTACATGTATGGTCAGATTATGTGAAAAACTTTTGTGTTGATAACAGAGAAGATCTGTATGATATTCAAAATAATAATAAAGGACCATCAATTTTGAAGATGGAGGTCCTTAACCATATGAAAAATGGCAAGACCCCCGGGTTCAGACAGCATCACAACATAAATGATTAATACTTTAGAAGAATTCGGAATAGATAAAGTTTCCAGACTCTTGAATACAATATATGATACTGGAGATATACCTCCTTATGAATTATGTAATTCTGTATTTATTGCAATCCAAAAGAAATCAGGAGTCTTAAAATGTGATCAACATCGAACAATTAGTATAATGAGTCACATCACGAAGATTTTGCTAAGAATTATCATGCAAAGAGTTGGGAAGAAAATACAACCTGAGATGGAGAGGAACAATGTGAGCTTGTAGAAGGCAAGGGTACAGTAGATTATGTGTATATACTGAGAACAGTAGCTGTAAGTTCTGTAGAAGTAAACAATTATCTACACCCTTACTTTATTGACTACTCAAAGGCTTTCGATAAAGAGAGACATGTCAACATGATAAGGACGCTTGAATATCTACAAATTGATGGAAAATACATTAGGCGTGTAAAAAACATATATTTGAAACAACAAGCTGCCATAAGAATTGTTAATGAAGTAGATATATTTCGGCCTATTAAGAGAGGTGTGAACCTGAGATGTGTAATTTGTGTAATCTGATGGGTCATGCCTTGAAGAAATTAGAACAAGAATTTCCATTGCCAAGGTAGCCCTCTGCAGATAGAACCTTTACTTTTGTATGGATGTACAGCGTGACAATGAGCAGAAAATCTGAAAAACATCTGATGGATGTGGAAATGTGGTTTCCGAGGGAAATGCAGAGAATACCATGGACAGACAGAAAAACCAATGCACAAGTCCTTCAAGAAACACATGAAGGTCGTAAACTAATTAGAAACATTAGACATATACAGTCAAAGCTTTTTTGGGCATGTTATGAGAAGTAATGAACTGGAGAACTTGGCGACAACTGGCAAGGTCGAAGGGAGGAGAACAAGGGGAAGACCGAGAAGTAAATATCTGGATGGCTTGGCCACTTGACACTGTCAGGACAGAAACACAGAGCTGATCGACGTCTCTGGTGATCGAGTGAGATGGTAAAACATGGCCGCCCACGCTTATCTGCTTGGCACATTCTGGATGGATTTGTCCCTCTCCACAATTTATTCAGTTGTTTTAGTTCTTTCGTGGTTTTTATGGTTTCGTGGCAAGTTTTGCAAAAGGTGGTTAGCCGTTTCTCTCCTTCTAGGCAGTGACTATACTATTCGGTGGCCAAGGCCATTGTCTCTACTGATGAGATCATCTGCCTATCGCCACAGAGTGCAGACCATAACCAACAACAATCTGTCGGCTGCTCTCACACTCCATCCACCACATGCTTCCCTGACTTCATGTAACCCTGTTTGGTCTAGGGGGGGGGGGGGGGTGCCCAAGGGCATCACAACCTCATAAATATAGATTAATAGACTGGTATGTGACATTATAGCCTCAAACAAGTCAATAACTTATCAAATCAAATTATTGGAATACGGGTGCCTGTAACAAGTTAAGTGCAGGGTCCCAAATACCCCTGTCACAATACTTCAATACTTTTCTTTGCCCTGGCTGGGTAGGTCTATGTCTGCCAACCCTCCTCCGTTCCCCGGACTCACTGTCACTCTCTCTTTTGACCCCAGGACCTACTCCCGAAGGTGTCTTTTTGGCTGACAACAGATACCATTACGATCGTCATAGTAACATATAACTTCAATTTAATAACTTAATAAGTGACAACACAGGAAGAGATCAAGGCAGTTAAAACAAATAGTTAGTCACAAATAAATAGAGGTAAAGGTTTCGGTGCAGGCCCACAGCCTCATATTTCTTTTCATCATAGGCCCTATAGTAAAATATCAGTCCACTTCGACCTCACCGAGGGTGCCATCAGTTCCTTCCTTCAAGGTAAATGGTGAGAACAACCGACCGCTGTAGAACCTGGCTTCCTGGTTTTAGTGGACCTCTATGAGTATTCACCGATTGTGCTTCGAAGCCACATGGATTCACCTGGCACGCTTTTGGGTAAGATTTAACACACGGGGAACAGTTCGTGAATAAGGAATGGGTATGTGCCTTTCACTGTCTCTGACAAGGATGGTGCTGACTGAGGAATAGGTGTATATCTAGTCAAGAATATAGGGTTACTCGACACCGTGTCGACGAGATGACTTGCGTTGAACTGGCACTGCGGATTGTCATTCATACAGATCTAGTTCGTGCCTCTATTCCTTGGAGGGTGTATTTTCCATGTTACTGATAATAACTTGGCAGACCATCGTTCCATAAAATATAGCATTATGGGACTGCGTAGAGGCTTTGCCGAAACCTTCTGCTCCCGTCACTTTCAAAAGAAGGACCCATATGGGCCTCAGTTAAACAAATTTGGCATCATATGCATCATGTTAGTAATTAGATAGGATGCCCGAGTGAATGGGCCTGACATGTCAGGTAGCCCCTTGATTGGTTGCGTCCTTGCTTGACTAGGCCTCCAGCTTGTATAGGTCGTATTGTTTAACCCTATGAACTCTTTTCATACAAGATTCACTCTCTTCTCTCATGCCATGCCTTTATTGGTACTGGGCACATTCGTCTTCTGCCTTCCCTCTCACTTAAAAACCCTGCCTTTCTCAAGACAAAGCTTTTGTGTGTGTGTGTGTGTGTGTGTGTGTGTGTGTGTGTGTGTGTGTGTAGGTGGGTATTTATGTATGTTCCCCCCTTTCCTTTAAAATGTGTAGAAGAACGTGTAGATCATACGCAGTGTTCTCGGGACCCATCTTCGGCGCCCTACTTACTAGCCTCTTTTGGCTTATACGGTTTGGTAGCCCGCCTCTACTTCCTGCTTACTGAGTATTATATTTGTGGTTCTGTAGGGAACTATATTTGCTAAAATATGAAAGATATAGCAGAGTGCGGATCTTCTTCCGCCCTAAGTACATAGAATAGAGATGGGTGGGACACGTCCCCACGGAGACCTCCCATCATTCCGGCAGACAGTAGATATGTCGTTCTTATAGTCCAATTAAAGCTGACTCCATACAGAGTTCAGGACGTAGGACGAAAGATAATAATAGCCGCTCTGCTGCCAAGAACAAGCAAAACCATCAGGTGAAATATATTGCTTGGATTCGTTCCAATGCTAGGCCAAGGATAAGACGCCTATAAAAAAAAAGTGTGTGTTTTTTTGTTGTTGCCTCAATATAAAATTCAATATCTCAGTAACCAACTGAGGGGAAATGATGAGATTTAGCATATAACCTTATCATTATGTCCACCCAACAAAAGTTTTTTTGTTCTGGAGATTGAACAGCAGATTTTAAAGTTTGTTTATATGCGGTATATAAATTACGGGTCTGACATTAAGTCCATCATTTTAACAGTATTACAGCTTCACCAAGACACATCCCCGCATTTTTTGAAATTTTCTCGTGACTTTCGTTTTGAAACAAACAGCGCGAAGTTTAATGGGATTGTTCAGAGGTGTCTCCAAATAGAGATCTATCTATCTATCTATCTATCTATCTATCTATCTATCTATCTATCTATCTATCTATCTATCTATCTATCTATCTATCTATCTATCTATCTATCTATCTATCTATCTATCTATCTATCTATCTATCTATCTATCTATCTATCTATCTATCTATCTATCTATCTATCTATCTATCTATCTATCTATCTATCTATCTATCTATCTATCTATCTATCTATCTATCTATCTATCTATCTATCTATCTATCTATCTATCTATCTATCTATCTATCTATCTATCTATCTATCTATCTATCTATCTATCTATCTATCTATCTATCTATCTATCTATCTATCTATCTATCTATCTATCTATCTATCTATCTATCTATCTATCTATCTATCTATCTATGTGGGTTATTGAATGTATGTGTGTTTGGGGTGTGGGTGGATGGGATGTGTGGTGGGTGAGAGGTGTGTGTGGGTGGATGGGATGTGTGGTGGGTGAGAGGTGTGTGTGGGTGGGGAGATGTGTAGGTGTAGGGATGTGGTGGATGGGTGGGGGAATGTATTGTATGTGTGTGTGGTTGGGTGGGGAAGTTGGAGTGAATGGGGGATGTGTGGGTGTGTGGTGGATGTGTCTCATAACATAGTAATATGTATTGTTTATGTTTACAAAATTCATGTGACAATGTTTTTTTCCTATGTACTGTTGATGAAAGAAAGATGAATGATTGGAAGGGCCGAATGTAAGACGGGCCTGCGTGCCCAATTTGTTACCCTTTGAAAATAAAGTCTGTTCGTTCTATCTATCTATCTATCTATCTATCTATCTATCTATCTATCTATCTATCTATCTATCTATCTATCTATCTATCTATCTATCTATCTATCTATCTATCTATTTATCTATCTATCTATCTATCTATCTATCTATCTATCTATCTATCTATCTATCTATCTATCTATCTATCTATCTATCTGTTGTTGTTTTTTGTGTTGTTTGTCCATCAAGAATGATGATGACCATTCATTTCATCCAGTGGGGTTGAAGGTGTGGAGCCGTGGGTTCTAAGATGGCTGATAAGGCCTATTTTGGCACGAAATGTTCTTTGACAATGTGGGCAAAGAATGCTTGACGTCTCTGGAGGAGGATTTCCTGCAGTGGTTTTTCTGTCCTGCCTTTTCTTCACAACTCTTGCAGTCCTGGTTGCCTCACATATGACTGCACCTTTGCGCAATGATGCACGCCACGAATTTCGGTCTCTGGCTGCAGCCTCCCAGGTGTCATGATGAATTCCAAAAGCATTCAGTGAAATTTTCAGAGTGTCTTTAAAACGTTTCCTCTGCCACCTTGGGAGCGTTTACCACAACGCAGTTCACTGTAGAAAATTCGTTTAGGGAGCCTGTGATCTGGCATGCGAGTCAAGTGACCAGCCCAGCGAATCTGAGTCTTCATCAATAGAGTGTGGATACTGGGCATGGATGCTCTTTCTAGGACTTCAGTGTCTGGAATCTTGTCTTGCCATTTAATCTTCAGTAGCTTCCTTAGGCAGACTGTGTGGAAGTGGTTTAGTTTCCTAGCGTGTCGCTGATACACAGTCCAGGTTTCACAAGCATTTAGCAGTGTGGATAATACAACTGCTTTGTAGACTTTTAGCTTTGTTTGCAGGCTTATTCCAGTTCTGTCACATACATTCTTGTACAGTCTGCCAAAGGCTGCACTGGCCTTGGAGATTCTTGCATTCACATCGTCATCGATTGTGGCAGCTTGTGACACGGTGCTGCCAAGATAGGTGAATTTGTCCACAACACTTAGTCTATGATCATTCACTTTGATATTCGGCACAGTGTGATTATTCCCTGGAGCTGGCTGGTACATAACTACAGTCTTCTCTAAGTTGATATTGAGCCCAAAGTTGGCACAGGCATGTGAGAAAGCTGAAACATTATGTTGCATGTCCGCCTCTGAGTTGGCGTATAGAGCGCAATCATCAGCAAACAGGAGCTCTCTGACGGTGCCGCTGCCAATTTTGGTTTTAGCTTTCAGCCTTCTGAGACTGAATAACTTTCCATCCATACGGTAGTTGATGTCTATTCCAATGTCGTCGTTCTCGAAGGCATTCATCAACATGGCTGAAAACATGAGGCTGAACAGTGTTGGTGCCAGTACACATCCTTGCTTCACTCCATTGGTGACAGGAAAGGGTTCAGACAGTTCACCATTTTCCTGTACTCTTGCCTGCATGCCGTCATGAAATAGCCGCACTATTTGGACAAACTTTCGTGGACAGCCATATTTTGCCATAATCTTCCACAGTCCTTCTCTGCTGACCGTATCAAAAGCCTTGGTAAGGTCAATGAAAGTGGAGAACATTTCGCAGTTCTGTTCCTGACATTTCTCTTGCAGCTGCCTTGCAGCGAAAATCATGTCAACAGTTCCACGTTCTGGTGATGAAGGACCATAGACCGCTTTCAGTGAGTCGTAGAAGTTTTTCATATCATGTCTGTCAGCAAAGCCCTGAATTTCATCAGCTTTGCTGCTCAGCCAGGAGTCCCGCATGTGCCGAAGTTTCTGCTGCACTACTCTCTGAATGTTCTTGAAAGCATCTTTTTTTGATGTTGACTTTGGGTCATTCAAATGTGCCTTGAGGAGAAGATGTTTCTCGGCCAGCAATTGGTTGATGTCTTCGGAATTTTCATCAAACCAGTCTTTATGCTTTCGGGGGGCTGGACCCAGGATTTCCATAGCAGTGTTGTAAATTGTGTCCTTTAGGGCTCTCCATTCTGTTTCTGTATCCTGTTTAGCTTCAGCATTGGGCTTGAGGCGGTCTTCCAGCATATTTTCAAACGACTGCTGCATTTTCTTGCTGTTTAGGCGGGTGACATTTAGCTTTGTTTGCATTTTCGCCCCTTGAGGACGCCGTGGTGGCCTGATGTGGATGTTCATTTTCGAGACAATGAGACGATGGTCTGTCCAGCATTCGGCACCACACATGGATTTTGTCACTCGAACGTCTTGTCTGTCACTCCTCCTGACGATGACATAGTCAATGAGGTGCCAGTGTTTCGAGCGAGGGTGCATCCACGATGTCCTATTTCTCATGGGGAGACGGAAAATTGTGTTCGTAATCAGGAGATCATGTTCGGCACATGTCTGAAGGAGGCGGAGTCCATTGCTGTTACAATTTCCGACTCCATGCTTTCCAATAATGCCACTCCAAGAGGTGGTGTCCGTGCCTACTCTGGCATTGAAATCCCCAAGGAGTATAAGTTTGTCTCCTTTGGGAACAGATGTTAATACATTGTGCAGGTCCTCATAGAACTTGTTCTTAACATCATCTTCGTTGGTCATAGTTGGTGCGTAGACACTCACAATGGTTGCGTGCTTCCTTCCATTCAGCAGAGGCAACTTCATGGTCATGAGCCTGTCGTTTATAGCCTTTGGAAATCCAGCTAATTTGCCGACCAGGGCCGACTTAATGGCAAATCCCACACCGGATTGGCGTCTTTCCTCGCTTTTCCTTCCACTCCAGAAAAATGTGTAGCCGGCACCAATTTCACAGATTTGGCCTTCTTCTGCAAGTCGTGTCTCGCTCAAGGCTGCAATGTCGATGTTGTACCTGCCCAGCTCTCTCCCAATTAGTGCTGTTCGTCTCTCTGGACCCGACGCGCCGTCTCTGTCAAGTAGGGTGCGTACATTCCAAGTTCCAATTGTTAAGGGAATATGGTTTATTCTTTTAGCTTTGCTTGTTTTATCTTTCTTTGTATGTCGACCACAGTTAGGGTACCCACCAACCGCGGCTAGCTGGTTAGGTAGTGATGAAGCAGACAATGTTTAGGGCACCTTTTCTAGCCCCTTCCTCATGCTATGGAGGTGAGCAGTGTGTTCCTATAGAGGGCTGCTCAGTCGCTCAGGGGGCTGTCGAATCCCACTGCTGCTCCGGTCAGTAGAAGACGACCATATGGCCTGAGCCACCTGTGTGCAGGTCTGCGACTACGGCTGTCAGCGTACCCACGCCTATCTATCTATCTATCTATCTATCTATCTATTTATCTATCTATCTATCTATCTATCTATCTATCTATCTATCTATCTATCTATCTATCTATCTATCTATCTACCTATCTATCTAGCGACCGACCGACTGACCGACCGACTGACCGACCGACCGACCGACCTACCTACCTACCTACCTAACTCGTACATACCTACCTACCTACCTACCTACCTACCTACCTACCTAACTCGTACATACCTACCTACCTACCTACCTAATGTGTGTGTGTGTGTTTTTTGCCTCAATATCTTCTTCTCTTCTTTGCGTTCATCCAGAGTATTTTTTTCAGATGTGATTGCGGTGTGTCTGTTATGTGCCCTTGGACCGAAACCCGTAGACCAACACATCCGACGATATCGTACTTTTTTGACCAGATAGCATTCCTGGGAGACTCTCACTTTTGTGGTGCCATCTACACCCCAGCTGGCCAAGTTGGAACGGTCGAAGACAACGGTCATCCCTCAAAGGAAGGCAGGGACAGTCCATAGCATTTTCCGCCATCCAAGGTTGCTTCCATAGTTGCAGGGCCGACATATAGCGCCCTGGTGCTGTGCTCACCGAGGGAATCGTCACGTCCTGCTCATGGCTGCTTTAAATCCTCACTTCAATATATTGGGCGTTCCTTCACCACGGTCCGCTCCCGCACAAACCAGGCCAGTCTGCAGACGGTATCCACTCAGCGAGTTTTCGGTTCGGACATGTGCTTGTCTCTGTGCCCTTCAGAGCTGTTCCAGGCACGACGGACATTCGGAAAAGTACCTAGTCAGAGCTGTTCCGAACAAGAGCGGCATTCGGAAAATAGGTAGTCAGAGCTGTTCCTAGCACAAGAGACAATCGGACGAGACGTTTCACTCGGACGTAAATGCGTAGTGACAATTGTTATTTTGCCACCCGTAGGACGGCACTTCCGGCTTCGGCGGGCATTTTTTAATGAGGTTAGCCTTCCTCGGGTTTCGAGGCACGTTAGACTTATTGTTGTGATGCCGCCCACATCTCAGCTGGTCAAGATAGAACGTTCATTGACATCAGCCCTCAAGTGAAGGCAGGGGCAGACCATGGGCATTCCCTCGCTATCCAAGGAGGCTTCCATAATTGCAGAGCTGGCACATATTGCTCTGAGACTGGGATCACCTGAGGAGTTGCCACGTCCTGCTCATGGTTGCTTCAGTTCCTCACTTCCATGTGTTGGGCATCTCGCTTGCCACTGGTCGCTCAAGCACACACCAGGAATGGTCAGACTGCCGGCGACATCCACTCGGTAAGCGTTTGCTTTTGACTTCGGACCACGCAATAGGTTCGCTCGCCGTGCGTTCAATTTCGTGTTATTGAGACGTTTTTCCACTTTTGTCAACACTCTCTATGAGTTAGATACAGACAGCTTTCGTAACCATTTCGTTCAAATGGAGCACTTTTCTGACTTTTTGTACTAGCTCACGAGGTAGGCTACAAGTGTTGCCGGCTCAGCACCTTACCTTCGTGCAGCAGTGAACGAGAAACGGCCAGGCTCTCTCATCCGGGAATCCCTCATATCCCCCAGCTGAGAGCCTTCAAACATGTATCAGACCTGAGCATGTAGCTTGCTCAGTATCTCACCTCTATTTTTCGGTAGGTGGGTATCGGCCCGGCTCTCAGATCCGAGGGTTTGTGGCTTAGAAGTGAAGTGGTCAAGCCGTCTGACTCGGGCTCCGAAGGTTGTATGTTCGATTCCGGGCCGCGTCCTTCATTTCAAGAGTGCATTTATTTTTCGGAGACTCCCGAGGGTCGTCGCTTGAGCTACGGAGTTCGTGCTTTGTGCGACGCTTTCCGCGCTGCGGAAAGAAACTGAGCCATATGGGATAAAAACCAGGTGCAATGCAGCCGACCCTGTCGATTGTAAGCTACTTCTTTCATTGCACCCACTCCCATACGAATCCGGATACGCCTTTGTGTGTCATCTGAATATGCAGGTCCCCATTACCGTAAACATAACTTTGTTAGCGAGAAATCACTAGTTGTTCAGCAAAACATCAAAGGAATGTCGCCGCTTTCAATGATTTAAGTTGTTTTTGGACCTATCAAAGACATATTCCTTGGGTGGGTGTAAATATAAGACGGCTGGAAAAATTGCACAACGATGCAACAGACAGTTTTCAAAATCATTGATCGTGAATGAAGGCATTCAAATCGGAACATACTATAGCTTGGTTGACCAGCTGTCGACCCACTCCCGATATGGCACGACTGGCTTTTCGCCAATTAGTCTCACCAGTTGAGACACCAGAGATTCGTAGGCCAAGGCCGGGTGTGAATAAATAAAACCCACTCTTACCTTTCTTTACCGTTAAAATTAACACCAGCATTCTGCACAACAGATGTAGAATTCTTTAAAGTTCCCAAGACATAAAGCAGAGAGCAAACAGTTGTTTTGAGACCGACCTAGATTGCCAAACAAATTGCACAAGTGCGTAACCTGTGCAAGGCACCCTGTCGAGTTTTTTTTTCCAAAGAGAAGTATAACTTTTAATAGTTCCCGTTAAAAGATTTTGGGTGTAAAAGTAACCCAGAGAACTATCTTCTAAGGGAGTTGAGCGGATAGGTGAACTGAGGGTTCCCGAAAGGGGTTTCCCTCCGTCCCTGGACCCAAAGAAGGCATGAGAACATGGGCCACTGGACGTTTCGTCACAGTGCCACAAACAATATGTTGCACTAATTATTGAATGGCACATTTCATTGCTTCATGACAGGTGCATTGTGCAAAGTTATATATCATATGAAGTGAATAGATGAATCATGTAGTGTCACATACACACACACACACACACACACACACACACACACACACACACACACACTGATACTCTTCTATTGTTGAGCATATGCAGCTGACACCATGCAGCAAAATATGCCAGACAATAACTAGTGCAATCTAATTTTGTAGCTTCTGTGTTTAAATTCACTAAGCGAATACATTATTTTTACATCAAACTATTTATTGTTTTAAAACAAAACTCAAATTGAATAACGGTGAACGTTATCTTTTAATAGACAGCTGGTATCGTGCTTGAAATTTCAAGCCAGAAAGGGTTCAAACGTAAATTTTTTATAAATAAATTGCAATTAATTACCAAAGAATTGCAGACTTTTAGAGTTAACGTTAGCGATGATCCCAAAGGATCCCATCCGTTACTTCCCCCCGACTGCATACGGTTTATATCCTCCGCAAATCTTCTCAATGATTCTGTGAAAAGAGACAACATCAATGTATGTGACTGATTGGCTGGGGTTTTTAACTCATGCTGAGGACTGTGAGCTTTACCTCCACTGGATAACACTGAGATTTAACTCTTAATTCCGACGCTTGGGGTTATGGTCGTCTCAGCGCTGAAGCCAGCTTGAATCTGTCTGATTGAGGCTGAAGTAAAAGGTAAACGCTCCTTTTACACGGCTTATGACTCATTGGGCGCATGTTACTGGACACATATAGACCATTCGGCACGCGTAGGATATGCGGCCAGTACCACACATGCCGCCTTTACTTCCCACGACATTACATGCAACTCATTTAAGGCGGGGCCAATCTGGAAGACCAGGTTATTAAAACAAAACAACGAATCATCTCCAATGCAGATCGAAACCCTGTCAACCTATGCAATATATAATATAATATAATATAATATAATATAATATAATATAATATAATATAATATAATATAATATAATATAATATAATATAACATAATATAATATAACATAATATAATATAACATAATTTAGTATAGTATAGCATAGCATAGCATAGCATAGCGTAGAATAGTATAGTATAGTATAGTATAGTATAGTATAGTATAGTATAGTATAGTATAGTATAGTATAATGCGATGCAATGCAATACAATGCAATGCAACATAACATAACATAACATAACATAACAACATATCATAATATAATATAACATAACAAGCATAGCATAGCATAGCATAGCACAACATAACATAACATAACATAACAAAGCATAACATAACAATGCATAACATAACATAGCATAGCATAACATAACATAGCATAACATAACATAGGATAATATAACATTGCATAACGTTTCATAGCATATTATTTAATATTCCAAACATAACTTAAAATAACAATACACAGCAATACATTTAAATCTATGAAACGTCATGGTGATCGCTAGAATGCTAGCCACACTGTGAACCCAGACTATTTGTGTTCCACGTTCTACAGATGTGGTCCAGGTCCCGACCAGTCTTATGTCTGGTTCTATTAACTATGAGGCCCACATATGTCTTCAGGGCCAACATTAACAGACCGTGTTTAGTGCAGGAGAGTCTAGCATATGATACCACTACATCCAGTCTGAGAATGGAGGTGGAGACAGTGACAGCGGGGTTCGCCTGGCTGAAGGACAAACAGCAACACATATTTCGCGACAGTCTTGGCTATAACGGAGATTGCAGAGAAAGTTTCAGACTGGCATGCTTCGTGTAGAGTGGCATGCTTTAGTTGAACAATCAAAAATAAAGAGCAAATGCAGGATCTTGTTGCCAGGACCTGCTGGTATGGCGAGAAACGAGCAGGCGGACAGATTGGCTGGGTCTGCACCGCTGGGTGGGGTATTGGTGCATGAAAAGGCAGATGTGGTCAAGGCCCTTTGGGATCATGTGTATAGCGTGCCTGAACAGATAATTCATCATAGCCTACAGAGATGCAAGGAGTTGGCAAAGGATATGACCGACAATGAATTCTCCGAGAAAAAATACAATAGGTAACACTATTATTAGACTCTTCGCTTGCTGTTGAAGATGAGGAAGAAGAACGCATGGGAATGTCCTGAGTTCTGTAATATTGGTTCACGACGCAACAGATAACATAACTTATTTTAAAAAAGATCTTTATCCACCCAAATATCTGCCTCAGATTAAGAGGAGGCTTGAAATGACAACATTAAAAGTGTGATATAAGTTACAATAACCATGCCATTGTCTTGAAACCTGTTAGTGATGTCAAGCGTGTTAAACACGTGACATCACTGTGCAGACGAACACGGCGACACCATAAAGACAGATTAAAGATGGTCGTTCTACTTCGACATGCACCAAAGAGAAGCATCGTTTTGTTATCTGTTTTTATTTATCAGTGATTACCACTTTCAGTGTGTACCACATTCCCCGTACTCACCAGACCTTGCCCTATGCGATTTCTACCTGTTTGGACAACTCAAAGAGTTATCGGGAGGAAAGACTTTTCGCAGCAGGAGGTACATGAGTGTTTACGAAGAGACTTTTATTTTCTACAGGCTCCAAGCATCTTTTAGACGTTGGAGGACCTGCATTTAACGCAAATAGGCAAAATAAGAAATTATAGAAGCTATCAGATCAGCCCCATTGAACAAATCACCGGGACAGGATGAAATACCAAATGAACTAATTAAAGCAGCAAGAGAAGTAGGAACAGCTTGGCTACATAGACTATTCAACCATGTTTGGGTAGAACAACAGACACCACGAGACTGGGGAAACGCCATAATTATCCCAATTTGGAAAAACAAAGGCAGCAAAAGAGACTGCACACAATACAGAGGCATTTCACTGTTGAGTCATACTGGGAAAATATTTTGCAAAATTCTTGAAAATAGATTACGAACTACTTTAGAACCCCAGCTAAGCGAAACACAACTTGGATTTAGGAAAAACAAAGGCTGCACAGACGCCATTTTTGCTCTTAGACAACTTATAGAAAAATCAATCGAATTTTATGAAACACTCTACTTAGCCTTTGTCGACCAAGAAAAGACATTCAATAGTGTAGATAGAAACAAGCTGTGGGAAATCCTTAAACAATATGGAGTGAGTACACATCTAACAAACCTGTGTAGAAGTTTATACAACAACAGTGAATGCATAGTGAGAGCAACTGGAGGACACTCAGAACCCTTCACCATAAGATCTGGAGTACGACAAGGCTGTGTCCTGTCCCCTCTCTTGTTCATAACATATATAGACAACATGTGTAATGAAATCAGCCAAGCAGAGACAGCAAGAATACCGCATGACGAGAACACAGAAGAAGAACCATCTGCAAATCTAACCATTAGAGAACTCATGTTTGCGGACGACCAAGCACTAATAGCAAAATCAGAAGCTGAATTACAAGACCAGATGAATAGTCTAAACGAAATGTGTAGGAAACATAACATGAAAATTAGCACAAGCAAAACAGAGGTAATGACTGTAACTAAAGAAGAACAAACAGGAACAATTCACCTAAACGAACATCCCTTGAAACAGGTAATGAGTTTCTAGTACCTAGGAAGTATAATATCATCAAATGGCAGATCAGAAGACGAGATCAAAAATAGGTGCAATAAGGCAAATCAACTCATTTGACAAATGGCACCAATACTAAAGAACAAACATGTATCAATAACTACTAAGAAAGCACTTTACAACACAATCTTCCTACCAACTCTGTGCTACCAATGCCAAACCTGGACAATGACAGAAAAAGAGAAAAGAAAAATCACAACAGAAATAAGGTTCCTGAGAAGAATACTCAACGTATCAAGAAGAGATAAGATCAGAAATGAAGAAATCAGGACTAAAGTGGGGGTTAAAGCAGCACTAGATTTTATTAGAAAGCAGCAAGTCAAATGGTTTACCAGTCAACAGCATGCCACAACAAGCAATGATGTACAGACCAGATGGAAACAGAGGAAGAGGCCGACCACGTAAACGTTGGACGGTGGGAATAGCAGAATCCATGGGAATGTCGATATACGAAGCCCATAACCGGGCACTCTCACGAAGTTAATACTTCACCTCGACACCGCAAGGTACAAGAGGAACATGATGAGATGAGACAAATTATACATTTTTTGTCAACTTTACTCAAAATATATTGACCCCTCCCAACCCTCAACCCCCAAATAAAAAATAAAGGTTTTCTTAGTACATCTAACAAACATAATCCACCACACATCAGCTGCATATTACATCTAACATACACAATCCACCACACATCATCAGCCACAAATAACGCTAGCAAACGCAATCGACCACACACCGATAGAACTAGGCAACAACAGGCAGACAGTGGAAGTTGACTTACATCTGATATTCTTTCCTGGACTTGACTCCGTTCTTATTTGTATCAATCAGTCCGAAGTCTTGCTCGACATCACAGTATGAAATGAACCCATCTTTATCAGCGTCCAGGAAACTAAACAGCTTTTCTACATGTCCTATATTTTATGCACACAAAAAACAAAACATTATGACTGCAGTAATTGTCAGTTTTTGAAGCCCGTTACTTTAAGTTTAGATACAGTACCGGGTCTCCCTTGTTCAACCTCAGTTCTCTTCTCTCCCCCATCCACTTCTTTATGTTCTAGAATATTCCTCTAAATTGTACCTCCCGAAGCCCTGACTTTCTTCCTGGCTGCATGTGAAGTGGTCAATGACCTATTAGGGACGTTCATTTGAAACCCGTTCCAATAGACTTATTACAAAAGCATGATAGAAACATTAACAGGTGTAATAGAATTAAACAAAGCTTTCATTTTGAATGAATTATGCACCATGGGGTGGTCAGAAGAAGTCGCCACAGTCATTCAGGCAAGCATCCTATTGCTTAGGTAGGCAGCGAATGCCGTCTGCAAAAAAGGATTGTGGTTGCTCACTGAACCAACTGTTTACCGCGTTCATAACGTCTGCATCTGTGTGAAATCGTTGCCCCGTGAGAGCTTTTCTTTAGAGGTCCGAACAAATGAAAATCACATGGTGACAAATCAGGACTATATGCTGGATGTTGCAAAATGTCCCACTTCTTCCTTGCTAATGCTTCCTGCACAATATTTGCGACATGCGGACGAGCATTATCGTGCAACAAAATCACACCGCGAGAAAGCATGCCGGGTCGTTTATTCTTGATGGTTTTTTGTTTTTTGTTTTGCAGCGTGCATAGTGTTTGCAAGTAGTGGGTAGAGTTGATGCTGACACCAGGTTCTGTAAAGTCGGCCAACAATAGCCCTTCATGGTAAAAAAAAAAAATGCGCTCAGCATATTAGCAGCGGTAACCTGTAACTTGAATTTTTTGGCTTTTGGTGATCCAGCATTCTTCCATTGCATGCTCTCTCTGTTGCTGCTCGGCTCAAAGTGGTGACACCATGATTCATCGCCTGCCACTATGCGGAAGAGAAATGCATCACCCTCCACTCTGTAACGCAGCAAGTAGTTCAATCACCATGCCATGCGTTCCTCTTTTTGGTGGGCGGTCAACATCGGTGGTTCCCACTGTGAACACACCTTCCGATATTGTAGTTTCTTTCGAACGACCTTTTGAATTGTCCCAATTGACACATCAAATTCTTTCGTTAGCGAACGTATGCTTTGACAACGGTTCATCTGTACAAGGTTGTGTCCTGTCCCCTGCATCAATTTTGGCGATGGTTTTTTCTGTTGCAACAATATGTGCTTGACCCGGCCGTCGGAGATCTATCCTGAACTGACGTCCTTTCCGAAACATTCGTGCCCAGTCTATCACTGTTGTCTTCGACACACAGTTGTTACAGTACGCTGCCTGCATTCTTTGATGAATGTCCACTGGTCGACATCCTTCAAATGAAAGAAACAGAATCACCGTTCTTTGAGCTTCTTTAGACGGATTTTGGATCGACCCGGCCATTTTTCAATTGTCAGAAACAGAAACAATATATCATGGGACGATAAGCCCGTCTATTATTAATTCGTCAGTACTTAACATATGACTATGACATGATCATGTTCAAAGTACGCGGTGCGGCACGAACGGATTTCAAATGAACGCCCCTTATATATCTGCTTGTTGCCTCAGTTAGGTCGCATGTCCTCACACAAATTACTTGACTTTTTTTTGCGGGAGTTGTATCATAGGCTCGCATTGCTGTTTAACCCATGCATTGCTTTGTCTGTGTACATAGATCCTGTTTGATTTTTTGTGTGTACATAAACCTTGCTCGATTTTTTTTTGGTCGGTGTACATAGGGGTTGTTTGATTTGGTTTTCTATTTCTTAGTGTTAACTTCAGAAAAAATGATTTCACCGTCATGTGTTGACTGACAAAATTAAAATTTTATAATCCCTTAGCACTACGTCAAAGGATGTTATGTCATCTGCGTCGTTACGTTATGCATTCCGATTTCCACAAGAGACAGACAGACAAACAGAGGGGGGGGGGGGGGGGGGGGGGGTTATGAATGGTTTCGATGTATGGTGTCCGCCTCGAGTACTGGAGGTCCCGGGTTTAAGCCCCGGTGAGGGCCGGGATTTTTTTCACGTGGACTTCACGTAATATTCCCCCTGGTCTCTGGGTAGTGAGGTCGGACGCCCGTGTTTATTGTTGCGCCCGTAAAAAGTACCTTGGCAGTTGGAAATCGAAAAAGATATCGAGTTAAAAATCTACCCAAAGTACTTCAGGATCCTCGCCAGTGCTACGGAGTTCGTGCACTGAGCTGAGACTCTCCGGACTCATGCTTGAGTTAGGGGTACAACGGAGCACTTATGGGTTACACACGTGTGTGTAGACAAACAGACAGAGAGGCTGTATTGCATTTTTTATGAAAATTAGAAACACAGGTTGCACCAAAAAAAAAAAAAATATAAACAACTATTGAACCAAGACGCACCTTTCAACGCAGGAGCCAAGATGGCGCCTCTCACTTTGGCTTCTTGAAGAGTGATGAGCAGATCATTATCAATGTCCAGTGCCTGATCCAAATATAACACAATATTTGTTTACTGTTTATTACATATTTTAGTTGACATGTAGTTGTGTCTGCGTACATAGATCTTGTTTGATGTTTTCTCCAGATGGAGAAAGCGGGGGAAGACTGAGAACCCGTATGTGGAAAGAATGATATAACTTGATCCTTTCAGTAATTGATTATGGATTAGGTCTGCTCACTGTCTCAGAGAGTCAGCTGGTGAAGTTAGAGCGCATACAGAACGAAGCTATGCGGGTCATTCTGGGATGCACTCGAGACACCCCAGTAGTGTGTATACGTTACATCCGTGATCTGCCGACTGTTGCTGGTAGGCTCAAGGTGATGCAGGCGATGGCATACCTCAGAGTAGCTGCAGACACAGACCACCCACTGCACGAGGCGCTGGACGCAGTTAAGGCTCAGCGACTGATAAGAGGGAAATCATGGATGGCTCAGTCGGAGGATACGATCATATAGGTGTGCCCCTTGGAGAACATTAGGCGTGGAGAAAAGTGGGTCAGAGTGCCAGCGGAGCAGTCAGACTTGTGCAGAGTTATAATCACATTAAGCCGGGAGTGCAGGGAGTGGCCAGCAGGGGCCACGGAAGTGGAAATCCAGCAACTAATTCAGGACAATGCTCACTCGAGTGAT